>CAEGAF010008082.1:0-16901 GCA_903067075.1 Micropoecilia bifurca
CACACACACACACACACACACACACACACACACACACACACACACACACACACACACACACACACACACACACACCCAAAAAGTGTTTATTGGCAGATTTTAATTGGTATCTAATAGTTGTTTGATATGCTGCAGTGAATGGATCCATTCACAGAGTCACACTGAGTGCTTTCTTGCATCCAGCATCAGGAGCGTCGTCGCTGCCAAGCCGTCACAGGTGCAGGATGTGGAGCGGCGGCGGCGGCGGAGTTTTTGGCTCGTCCCAAAGACAGCTTTCATTTCATTTCCCCGAGGCAGGTGCTGTGAGGTTTCCTGTTTCTCTTGGTCAGTGAGGGATGGTTTTTGTCTTCATTTGCCAGCTAGTGTGGTCTGTTCGTAGTGCTGGATTCCACCATTTCGACTGAGTGTTAGAGAGAGATATGAAAGGGCTGGAAGGAAAGAAAGAAATCCACTTGGGACAACAGCTCTTCCGCTTTGCTGAAGTGATTATGTTTCTAAAGCAGAACTTCTCTGTACTATTTCATATTTAGCCTTTGATGTATTTATTTACTGAGAGCTGCCTTGTTGTAGAATAATAAAAGAGAGGTAAGCATTAAAAGGGTGAAAAAAACTAACTTGTACTGTTATAAAATTTAAAGTCCCACTACCAGATGTCCAAGTGAAGATGAAATACAAATCTTTCACTAAAGGCTATAAATTGGACAAATATGGTTACAGGAAATGCATTTTAACAGTCTGGCTAAACAGCTGTGCACATGGAGGCAGATCAAGAGAAAGCGGGAACAGAGAGCGGTGCGGAGGAGAGACGGAGGAGATGTACTCTTTGAGAAAATTAGCACTTCTCTGAATAACCACTGTGAACTGTAATTTTTTATGACGACGCGTGGGTGTGGTGCCAGAGGATTACAGTCTGCGTGTGGCAGAGAGAGAGAGATGAATTGAAGGTCCAGAATGAATTGAAGCTTCCAAAGGCAGCAGCAGAAGGACAGATTGACATAAGGGCTTTTGTGTGATTCTCCACCTTATCAAGGTGCGGCCATGTTGGACCAGAGGCAGGTTTTCACACACATTTCATATCTGAAGGAGCCTTATGTTCTTCCTACTACAGGTAAAGAGAGGGTGGAGTTTGTAAACTACACTTGCTCATAAGAGACTATTTCTCTGGATTTGAGGAAGATGCTCAAGAACATTTTTATCAATCAATCTGTCAATTAGTCTTTATTTATGGAGCACTTTTCCTACACTATGAGGGCACCACTAAGTGCTTTATGTAAGACTGAAACAGGAAGCAAAGACAAACAAATTACAAACCAACAGAAAAGAAAAAAAATTATGAGCTAAACAATGGCGAGGCATGGAAAAAACAAAATTCACAGAAATGTGTGATTAACAGATATAACCAGAAGTGGTTTACAGAATTCTGAGTGGGAAGACTGATGTCATAAATAATTAAAACAGGAATAAAGAAGTACACACGTAATGAAAAGGAACAAATATAATTTTATCAAACTAAAACCAACTGACTGAAAAATGTAGTGAGCTACTTAAAATCAACGCAGCAAGGTCAGCGAACATTACAAAAAAAATCTTTTTCAGATATTTGATAAACCTGGTCAGTTCTAATGTTGTTGGTCTTACCAGGAAAATGTTGACAGCTTCCTTTTGACCACCGAGTCGGTCTTTCTCTCTGCAGAGGAGTTGAAGCGTCTTGCTGTGTTGTTCTAGGGATTGCAGGATGGAGCGAGAGATGAATAGATGGATGTGTTTGGTGCTCTTGTCCATTGTGATAAAGAAAGATTGAAGATAAATAGTAAAACTCTCATTTTACTAGTCTGCCTACGGTCTGACCCTCACCTAAACTCACAAAATATGAGCCGTGTACAAAGTGCTGCCGGATGGCCGGACTCAACCTTAGAGATGAGGCTCCAGGATTTTACAACCAATCAGGGGTTGTGTGTCGGGGGTGTGTGATCTTATAGGACCGGGAAAATATGTAACATTTACTGAACTTCATCAATATGAGGTTATCAGTGGACATTAGTAGCTGTTCCTTACATGAGGGCAGTAGTAAAAAGGTGATAGTGGCTAACACAATAAAAGCATCTCCATAAATATGAATGATTTAAAAAAAAAACATTACTAGCACCTTGTAACCAAATGTAAATGGTGGACAGCCCAAACTCAAAATCTTTCTAAAAATCTTCGGGATTCACTCACAACCCACAGTCACTCTTTCCATCTCACTCTCTCTTTCTTTCTCTCTCTCTCACTCTCTCTCACTTTCTTTTTCTCCATTCTTTATTTAACACAGCCATGAAGTCGGACCGCAAACGTCTCAAGGCGGAGAAGGCCGACCTGGTGAACCAGATGCAGCAGCTTTATGCCACACTAGAGAGCCGGGAGGAGCAGCTTCGGGACTTCATACGCAACTACGAGCAGCACAGGAAAGTATGTCATACTCATAGACTCCCATTTGGCTGACAAACGTACATGTTTGAACTTTTGTTGTTGTGCTCATTTGCCTGGCATTGTATAAAAACACCTCATAGGTAAAGATGATCGATATCATCTGCATCTGTGAAGCTTTGACAGTTAAATCAGTGAGTCCTTACTCTGTCTGCGAATATTTGAGGGGAGTGTGAACGCAGATGAACGGCGATACTATTATTGCTGTCATTGTGCCTAATAAAACCAGTTAAATGTGTGGAGTGACGAGACAATTCTAGTTGCTTTTTTCCTCGTCCGAGTCATGCAGTAGGGCTTTACAATGTGAACCAATCCATCAGGATCTGTGTGTCTGCTAGGAGAGCGAGGATGCAGTAAAGGCTCTGGCCAAGGAGAAAGACCTCTTGGAGAGGGAGAAGTGGGACCTGAGACGGCAGACCAAGGAGGCCACGGAGCACACGGGCATGCTGCGCTCCCAGCTCGACCTCAAGGAGAACCGCATCAAGGAGCTGGAGGCTGAACTCGCCATGGTGAGACAGAGGAGCAGACATGGGGCCCAGGGGGGCTTGTTTAACTGAAAGAGGCATTCAGGATGAGGCAGTGAAATCTCTAGCGGAGTGACAAACTAAATACAAAAAGTTAAAATTAAATAAAAAGTTTATTTTAGTAGGTTTTCAAGAGAATGTAGTCATGTAGATGCAGAAATATTGTTTGTATTTAGACTTTTTGATATAAATAAAGAGTAAGAAGAAGCCAGAATCTAGTTAGCTTTGCCAAATTAGACTCTTTTTTCCCTCCTACACTTTCCACAGCTGAATTTATGAATTGACTTCAGACTCATAAAATTGCCTGAAAAGCCTAGTTAATATTTTAATGTAATTTATAGGAACTTAAACTCTTAGCTCTCTAGCTTCTGTTAGTAGCTTTTTTTGCTCTTATCTACAAAAAGAAAGCAGATTATTTCATGATTTCAATGTGAAGTGGAGAAGGGGCTAAGGCTTTTCCATCATACCAGTGCAGGGAAAAAAAACACATTACTGTCCCTCCCCAACCTACTGCTGTACGCCGCCTGCTAAAACAAGGCTATGACACGTTCCTTTCACTTAACAGTCTTTAAAAAGTCTATAAAACTGTTTATGTCATACCTGTAGTGAGCAGTATGTTTCATAAAATTAGCAGCAACATCATTGTTGCTTTTCTGTTTCGATTACAGTAAGGTCATGTTGTTCAGTTTTGCTGTAATTCATTTTCTTAAATCTTACACCAATCCATGCCAAGAGGTACGGAAGAGGATTAGGGCCACTAAAAAAGAAAGAAAAAAACAAAACAGACTTTAATCTGAGATTTCTGACTTTTTTCTCAGAATTTAGATTTTTTTTTCAGTGACCCTAATCCTTTTTCATATAAGAGATAAATTTTTTATAGGCAGTGTGATCATTAGCAACAGGAAGAAATGTAAACAAACCATTTCATTACTTTTACCACTACATTATGTTTTGCTTACTCAGATTTGTATCTCATGGTGTTAGTAGGTATATAGTAAATGATTTCAGAGCATGAAGAAAATACTAAAGAAGTGCTATAGTGCTATGTATAGTCTGTCACATACAGTGTTTTACTTACAACATTTGATTAAAACAAACAAAAAGAAATTGTTTAAATTTGCAACACAGCAATTCCTCATGTCTCCAACCCCCCCAGATGAGTAACTGTGTCAATCAGAGAATGGAGTTCCGGGTGTTTGAGCGGCTTGTGGACAGGGACTACTCTCCTAGGGTCACGGCGGTAAGACAGGCCCATGGTTTGAAAATAAATTTCACCTGTTTTGATCCCAACTCTCCCCGGAAATCTCTCCTACCTGTCACCCAGTTTTGATTTTCTGGGAAGCATTCCTCCTCAGATGCACGTTTCTTTTCTTTTTTTTTTTCTTTTTTTTAATGTAATCCCCCAGCCCACCTCTTGTCTGACCCCAGTGATCCTAACATGGGAAATGTCACAGATTAGAACAGTGATCTCCCTGAATGCTGTAAAGATCATCTGCATTCTGACATCTAATTGCGCTGAACATTTTTCAGTGTATTCAGTTTTGCATGTCAAAAAAAAGAGACTGATAATTGTTTGACTACCACTAAACTAGATGTGATTGCAGTGAAGCTGATTGTGCTGGTGAGTTGCGGCCTGCCGTGCTCGGCATGATAATAAGATTTGAACAAAAACAATATTTGAAGCGATTTTTAAACGGCAACATGTCACAGCTAATCAGAAAACACAGGCTGGTGGGGGGAAAAAAATGAAAGAGTATTTTTTTTTCTTCTGAGCATATTTTGGGGGTGAAACGCATATCTTCTAAGGCTGCAGAAGCTCGTTGTTGTATGTGGAAAAGAAATGCCTCAAAGCAAATATATAAAGTTATAGAAAGACTTAATTGTTTTTCATTTCCTTAGTTATTTTTGCACAACACCAACCCTCCAGCTTCCACCCTCTTAGCAACAAACGCCTATTATCAGTATTCTCCCCTCACCCCTCTTTTTTTTATGTTTGGATTTTTTATTGAATAACTTTGTCAGCACTCCCAGGAGTGAGAGTGAGATATTTTACACAGCAAAAAGAGAATGAGAAAACAGACAGATTATTCCAGATACAAGAGCAGCATGACGAGCCAGGAGGCAAGCTCACATATCTGTGTGTACTAACACGTCGGGGAAACTCGTTGCGGCTTTCTGGACTCGTAACATGTCTGCGAGTAAAACAGGGCGCACAAATAACGGTAACGGGAGCCAGGGAGGCAGCGTCGCACTCGGAAGCGAGCGTGGTGCAACGACGCTGTGCAGCATGAACATGTGTCTGTTTATCTCCTTAAGGCCAAACAGTCACTAGCCACGCTGACAAAGGATGTGCCCAAGCGTCACTCATTGGCCATGCCCACGGAGGCAGTCGTCAATGGCAACAACCAGGAGTGGGTGATGCAGGCGGATCTTCCTCTGACTGCTGCCATCAGGCAAAGTCAGCAGACCCTCTACGTCCACACGGGCCATCCCACTGACAGACAAGGTAGGCCGACACGAGGGCAGATTGCCTCGTAACGTGTTGAGGTTTGTGGCCCCATCGCTTACAAACTGCATGCTCCCGTGAAGCTGGTCTCTACGCATTAAATCGCGCCATCTGCTAAATATTATGATGTTCCAGCTGTGTTATGTCATGCGCTTTATTTCCTCTGAAGTGGCAGCCAAGGATAAGTTGCATGTTAATTGCATGTGGTCAGTCCTAAATGGAATACGTGTTTGAATTTTTATGTCGACATTTTCAGGTTTCGTCTTTGTCAGAGTCGAGAAAGAAACAGGGTCTCCTATGACTTGCAAGCATTAGCCTAAAAGGAATGGCGAAGTTGAGTTCCGCTTTCTAGTATAATTAGTATAATTACATGTTAATGCAAATACAAAATATGCAAGGGTTTCACTGTAGCAAAGCTGCACTGGAGTTAGCCCCCCACACCCATCAACAAAATAGAGCACAATTTCCAAAACTGAGTACTTATTGAGAGATGTGTTGTTTGGTTAAAGCATTGATTACATTCAGATTTGGAGAAACACAATGTGGGAAATCAGTGCAGGGTTATATGCAGCTTTCAGATCTGGAACAGGTTTCATGTTTCTGTTTGCCAGAGAAAGTTACCCTTAATTGTATCATCAGGATGCCCTCAGTTTTACCAGTATGGAGAACAGCATAAATGTATAAGGAGCAGAAATTAGTGAACAGATCAAACACACCCTGAGGTCCACTACTCCAATTTTTTCTTTGTCAGTCCTTAGTAAGCTTGTAAATAAAGCAAAAAGAAATAAGGATTCAATGGCGGTTCTGATATCGTCTCTCTGGAGGTAATGCAAAATCACATTTGAAATTTGAATTCCTTTTTCTACAGGAGTTCAGTTCTACAGTTCTACATCATGTAGACAGAAAATATATCAGTAGTTTTTGCAGCGTGCTGCACTCCACTGGAGTTTGTGTTGAGAGATTTGCAAAAAAATACAAAACATATTTTTAATGAAACGTTTATGTTTTTACAAAAGCAAAAGACAACTTCACTCAGGATATCTGAATGCACATAAATACATATGCAGACAACCTTCACTGACTTGCCAGTATTTTGATCACTGACATATACGTCTTACTCTTTGTCAGAGAAATTTTAATCTTGGTTTTTGTTAAAAGTTTCAGTAAATACTACAACAATTATCTAAATGATTACTTGATGTAATCCAATAAAAATATCACAAAGCCAATTTCTTAAACTTGTCTAACTCTGTGCTGTACAGATAATATTGGTGAGATTAAATGGATAAAACAACTGGACATTCCATTCTTAACTGTGATATTTTATTTCATTCCCTTTACTTTGCAGGCATATTGCTAATAGCATTTTTATCATCAGTCTTGTGAGAGAACAAAACGTGTTGCTGTAAGAGTAAAGTTTCTGTTGAATTCCTATATCCCACAGCTTCCACTAAAGGTGGGGTGCAGCGGGAGCCACACACTTCCTAGGCAGGACTTATGTTACGACTTATGTTACTATGGGCTTTTCCAAACAATGTTTCCCGATGTTAAAAAAAAAAAAAAAAAAAAACATAGAAAAAAGCAATAAAGTGGAGAAAGCTCTGCATAAATTAGCCTCGCAGCTGTACAAAATCCTTAAAATGCGTTGTTTTAAATGGCAGCCGTAGATCCACACACCAGTTGCTAACTAATTGGAGACATCTGGAGGAAGTCGCGGACGAACGCAAGAAGACGGGGAAGATGTGGGAACAGTCACGAACTCCAAATTGCATTGCAATTGGCTGTGCTTTATGTATCAGTCTCATTGGTTCGGGCACACGCTCTCTAAACCTCTGTGAAGCTGTTTTCCCTGTTGCTTAGCAACTGCAGCTGGTTAGAAAAATATGCCCTCTTTTTCTTCCTCCATTCATTTTTAAGCTAATTTTTATTCTGTGGTGTTGTAGTAATACTGAGGGTCCACCATATTTTATTTTATTTTATTTCCCCCCCCCCTCGTTTTGTACTGCTGGTGCCCCAAACGCCCGAGACAAAGGTAAGCCTGTCCTCTCTCCCCTCTTGTCCCGTCTAGTGGCTGCGGTGCGAGTGAGCCCCATCCACTCGCGTCAGCCCTCCATCATCTCTGACGCCTCTGCAGTGGAGGGAGATCGGTCGTCGACACCCAGCGACATAAACTCGCCACGTCACCGGACTCACTCCCTCTGCAATGTAAGAGCTGCCCGCCTCTGCGCCCTCCCAAGTAAAAACCTGTTCTGCTCTCATAGTGAGTGCTGACCGCTCTGCTGCCTGGCCGCCATCGTTTCCCCCTTTGCCATCCTTTTTGGCTGAGTTCACATTTGCCCCCGTGCATTTCTGTTGTGCACTCACTCTGGAGACGTTATATGATTTTTTTTTGTGCTGATTAAAAGCAAAAAAATGAATTGGGTAGTAAATAGGTGCATGCCCAACAGCATGAAAAGTTTCATCTCTCCTTTCTGTCCTGATCTCTTTTTATATATTTTTTGAAGCCTTTCTGCTCTTGTAACTCTCCTTTTCTGTGGTCGTCAGTTTATCTTTTTTTTTTCCTCTCTTGTTCTTCCTGCAGTCCCTAGAAGATCTGGAGGAGGCGAAGCGTAAGAAGAAGAAAGAGAAGATGGGGCTGGGCTCGCTGTCGCGTGTCTTTGCCCGGGGAAAGCAACGCAAGTCTCTGGACCCCGGTTTGTTTGATGGTACTTCCACACCCGATTATTACATAGAAGAGGATGCAGACTGGTAAAAAGCACAGCTCTCTGAGTGAACGCACCTGTGGACCACGTTGCATTTAATGTGTGAGAGGACGGATGTCGGAGTGTACAGATGTAATATAATACATGCGCCTGTTTAGCCCCACCACAAGGGGGATAATTGTACGTGTTCGTGTGTGTGTGTGTGTGTGTGTGTGTGTGTGTGTGTGTGTGTGTGTGTGTGTGTGTGTGTGTGTGTGTGTGTGTGCGCGTGTCGGTGTGCACATGCGTGGTTAGGCCACCGGTCAGAGGCCGAGTCAGGAGCCAGAGGCGCGTCTTGCTTTGCCAAAGTGTATCTCTAATTGAACACATTGCACCTGTATGTATGTACACTTCTGTAAATAGAAAAACACAGCAACAATGTGGACTTGCTCTGTCAAAGCTGTGTTCCTGGATCTTCTTCTTGACTTTTTGTTTTCGAAAAGCTGGAAACTTGAAGGACTGCTGTATCTGTAAATAACAACGGTTGTTGTGCACTCTGTGCTTGTAAATGTCTCCATGTTCCGATTAACTTTTGTTCATTTTGACATGAATTCCCCTCACAACTCAAAGCCCCTTTGTTTTTTTTTGTTTGGTTTGTTTTTTTTGTCCTGCCTGGTCCTCCCCTCCCTTTTCACACAGCCATGATGAGAACAGTTTCCTGTAGGCAACATGCAGACTCCTCACTTCCAACGACAATTTGATTATCATTTGTCACATTCCTCAGAAAACGAAAACTGAACAGGGGCTCTAACTGGTTGCGAAAGAGCCGCTGAGCACGGGGTCAGCTTCCTACGCTGGACCATTATTCCAATAATAATAATGAAGCCAAACAGGAAATGCAAAAAAAAAAAAAAGATTTCTATCTGCTAAGATAGAACGTACAGTGCCTTGTCAAGGTATTCATTTTTTCTTTTCTACACATTTTTGCAAAATAACTAATTATTTAATTCCATCCAATTGATGCTCTGGTTGTATATCTATTCTATATCTATAGCAGATTTTTACTTCAGGATTGCTCCATCCATATTTCTATCAACTCTCACCAGCTTCCCACAAATCATGATACTGCCGCCATTGTGTTTTACCATGTTAGGCCAAAACGTTACATTCTGTTTTCACCTGACCAGAGATCCTGCTGTACCAGCCTAACTGAGAACTCGCAAAATAGAATCGAGGCCACTTCGAGTTGATGTGAAATTAGCTTATTACCGTCTTTTCACAATGTCTTTCTCCTCATCTGTCTTTCTTTGAGGTCAGATTTGTTAAGTGAACAGCTGAGAGTTTTCTGTTTATTATCCCATCTGAGATGTGAATCTCTGTAGCTCCTTCTAAGTTTTAAGTGGGCATCTTGGCTGCTTCTCTCATGAGCCAGAATGCATTAATGAAACTCCTTAACAAACTAATATCAAAGATATTAACAAACAGTTGTCACTGCATTTCATAAATACTTCTTAAAGTTAAATAGTAATAATAATAATAATAATAATATCTTTTCATGTTGTTCTGTCCCACTGGGATTTAACAGTTGTTTTTGTGATTCTTTTTGCAATCAAAATCACTGACTGTGTGGAGCTAATTTAGAAATATTCATGAGGAATTTTGCAATATTTGCGTTCATGTGCGACGTAATTTATGACTTTGTTAATGATCACATCGGTTACGGACCGGCTAATTATTTGACATCACATGAGGAAGAGGCAACAATTGTTGTAAAATGAGAAGAAATACTGCCCCTTACAGGAGACAGTTACCAATATTTTTCACAATTTGTGGTGAAAATTTTGAAACTAACTTAATAGTTGTGCACTAGAATGACAAAATGACTGGAGTCCATTGACTTTGTGTGAATTTCTGTGATTGATGTAAGGTGGCATCTGGAGTCTAGAGGGCCACATAAAAAGTTATGGTGGACCAGATTTGTCCCCCGAGCATCGAGTTTGACACATGTGCTTTCGTAGGTATTAATGGCGTGTTTAACATTGCTTTGTGATGAGCTAAAATTTTAAAAGGTTTTTTTGTAATCTAACTCACATTTAATCTGCAGCACTACTTGGACCTTGATGTGCCTGCAGTGACCCTTGATCTCTATGGTGTTGCTTGGTCACTAGTGTCCTCAAACGTCCTTGATAGAGCAGCTGGACCTATTCTAAGAGACTCTGTGTATAAATCAGGTAACTGGCAATCGTTTCATCTGCGTTTATGGGATAACAGAGTAAAGAAAGCTAAATGGTTCCTACATCATTCAGATTTTTTTAGATCAACCATGAATGACTCCACGGTTATGGGTTGCTCAGTGTCGGTCCGTCACATAAAGTCCATTGAAGTTTGTGGCTGTGATGTGACAAAATATCCAAACGTTCAAGGGATACTTATGCAAGACAATGCACACATTTGAACATGGAACATGCATGCAAATAGCCTCAGACCCCTAAAGCATGCTGAGAGGGTTGTGTTGCATATGTTGTCAAGAAGGCACTTTAAAAAAAAAAGAGAGGCCAGTTACTGATTTCATGATGTTTATTCATAGTTTTGTCAGATTTAAATGCATCCTTTTTTATTTTTAAGCTTGGCTCTTTAATTTTGTTTGATTAATCTAGCAATTTAGCCTTATTCTGCATCTCCAAGGCAACATTTCCAAGTAGAAATCCATTTGGAAATGTCAAGATCAGCAAAGTTGTCAAGAAACCAACACTATTTTTAATCATTCACAATTTTTCCTCCCATTTTCTTTTAACTTGATCTCGCAGTTGCTCGCAGCTATCATTATGCTAATACGCCGAAAAGCTGCTGGGGTTGGATTATAGTGGAGGAGTCTGTCTAAAATTAGAAACTAGATATAAAACCGATGGTCAAGACTTTTGCAGACCGCTGGAATCAAAGTTGTTTTTAATTAATAACCGGAACTGCAATTAAAAGAAGCGTACATTAAACAAAAGACTCTAACACTGATGAGTGCCATCTCGGAAGGTTAGGAATCAGGTCCTAAGCATACTAATCAAGTAAAAGCATTGCTTTCCAGGTGACCCCCTGAGCTCACTAGACATTCTTCAGTTTAAGCTAATACTGGGGGGGTAAAAAAAAAAAAAGCAATTAGCTCTGTGTTAAAGGTTAATAACATTTCTTCAAGCCAAAGAATGTCCAGAGACACAGGATTCTTTTCATCCTGGATCAAATTGGAGTCTGCACTGCCCCCACTGGAAATCTCTTCTCTCCCTGACATTAAATTATCACTGGGTATTCATTAGCTGTACCAAAAACCACCCCAAAACAGTGCCAGGAGGCACTGGAGCTATTTTTTTAACCAGACTTTACGAGAAAAATCTTTGGAAAAATATTTGCTGCCCGACTTTTTTTTTTACATGGTCACAGTTCAATGTTTCAGATCATCAAGCTAATTTTAATACAAGACATAAAAACCTGAGTAAATATAAAATGCAGTTTCAAATTATGATTTTAATTCGTTAAGCTATCCAAAGCATCCTGCCCTTGTGTGAAAAAGTAATTGCCCTCCAAAACCAGCTACTAATTGTTCCACCCTTGCCAGCAACAACTTCCATCAGGTATTTATGATAATTAGCAATGAGTCTTTTACATCACTGTGGAGGAATTTAGCCCACTTTTCTTCACACCAGTATGTAAATCAGTCTCACTGGAGGGTTTTAAATAGCATATTCTAAGTCATTACCAAAGCCTTTAATTCAGATTTATTTCCAAACTTTGACTTGAACATCTTTTTTTTATGATTCAGAGGCGGATTAGCTAGTGTGCTGGAGTCGAGTCATGGAGCCTTGTGAAGCTTCATAACTCGATCACACTTGAGTTTTAAGACAAGAACATATGACTGGACATTCTCACCTGCTTGATTATCTGAAACATTTAGGCGTGACAAAAACTGAAAATAAAATGTAGGATATTCAAAGATAAATCATCGCATATTCGGCTGTATTTATAGGAACAACTCAACCAGTTAAGGTATTCATTATCAAATATCATATGGGAAAAATACAGGCTACTTTTAATGTTTTCATTTAACCAGTTTTTACCTGCTGACGGGGGGAAACTACATATCAAATGCAGCATTGTATGATTTCATATTCTGAGCCACGGTGTGTTTTTATTCTTCCACAGATATTTTACTTTTTTGTAAATGAGATAGCATTACAGAAATGAGATGATTATTGTTATTATTATTATTATTGAAGAGTTTTATTTAAAGTCAGAGATGTAGACCTCAGTGTGGAACTGAGATATTTAGAAGTAGATAGTAGCAACTTTCTAAGGCATGGCAACGATGTTACGAAAAAAAAGAAAACGAATTAAAAAAATAAGATTATTTTAAAGTAAAATAAAGGATAATGATTTCTATGTGGCTGTCCTCTCTTTTCCTGTGTTTGTGTTGTTTATGTGTTTTTTTGTGGTTGTTTGTTGTTACTTCTGTCCCTTTCTTTATGTGGGGGAGCTGCAGTGTGCAGCCTTCAAATGGCCTTTTTTTCCTCTGTTTCCCTCTCTGATTTCTTCATTCCCAGCTAATTTTTTCCCTCCTACATTTCCCACAAAGCTGCAATAGTTTTGTCAAAACAAAAGGGACAAGGGAAGATAAGGCCATGTCAGATCTCATGTGTGAGCGCATGGTGTCAATAATGGTGTGTTCCAACATGACCACTAACCTGTAACTCTGACCCCTTCCTGTCAAACTCCCATCCTACTCTCAACACAGTGGAGCGACCCAAGAAGCAACCAGTCACATTCAAAGAGTTTGGAGGAAAGACGATTTCTTGTTGCTTCAACAAAGAGTTGCACTGGGTTGCAAACTGTGTTGGCAGATACCTTCTAACTTTCAAACAACGTCACACTCTGACCCGACTTGGCACTTCTTCAAGTTGAAGTGTAGAAGTTTTATTTTTTATTTTATAGAAAAAAGATTAAACAGAAAGTGAGTGCTGAAACATAAGCAGGCTTTTGAGAGCAACAGTAAGTTTCATGATATACATTGGCAAGTCACTTTATTAGCCACATCTTGGTAGATTCTTTCTTTTGTTTCTTTAAGAACTGTTAAGAACCTGGGCTCAAAATATTTGTCAAATCTAGCAAAATTGGTAAAAGCAAACAACATAAAAAATCAAAGAAAGAACGAAAAAAATGACTTGTGGTGATGTTGGTTTGTCATATTAATTTCCAATTTTGCTGCTATAATTTTTTAAAAGATATTATTAAATTCATGAGCAGAGGCCACTGACGGTCAGTCTGGACACATTACCCAGATCAAACAAAACCGGTGTCAATGTTTTGTTCACAGTTTGTTTTATATTGTTTATGCCACTATCATGTTACAGACTCTAAAGTATAGATCAGTTTTTGTTTTACTTTATTTTCATGATGATAATCTCATATTCCACCATCATCCCAAAAGTTCTCAAAATCTATTACTGAAAAAAAACAAATAAAGACTTGGATTTTTCATGTTGTTTTGCCAGAAAGACATTCAGAACAACAAATATTTTTTAATAGAATAGGCTATATTCTGATGTAGGCTTTAGTTTATTTAAACTGATGTATGGTGATAATATCTTACATATAGTCGATTTATTTCAGAAGATTTTATATTGCACCCAATTTCCATCGATAAAGGTTTTCATCCCCATCTGAGTCAGATGACTCTTCTGAAATATGACTGATTATGTTCAAACCTCCTTATCAAACCAGGTTAACAGAATGTGATAGAGAAGTTCTCAATCAATATATTTTATCTGTATTTTTCATCTTCTAAGATTTTGTGATGCTGAGAGCCTTTACTTACCCTAACGTGAGAGGAAAGCAGGCAGACAGAGAAAAGGGAAAACGTTCAGCAAACGTTGTGGGGTCATGGAGTCAAAACCTGCACGACTGTGCTGAGGAGTAATTACCTCTAAATGTTTCATGATGTCTACCATTTAAGCACAGGCTGCGTCCACAATTAGATTTTTATTTTATTTTTTTTAAAACTAAACAAATAAAGTTTAAAATCCAGTAAACTTTAATTTTGAAAAGCAGAAGTTCTTCTCAAAACGTTGGCTTATTCAGTTCCATTTAAATTGCAAGGTATGAAATGAAAGTTTACAAAGGTCGGTCCAATCCTAAATCTTTTTGAGTCAACACTCAACTCGGTACAAATTATTAGCTTTGTGTTTGTCTATTACTGCAGAGATGAAGAAAGGAAGAAGAACCAAAATGATCCTATTTTTCCTTATTGGGGGCTCTTCTGTGTAAAGCTTAGAGCAAAATCTCAAAAGTTGGACTATGACCGAGGACATTATTCAATCTAACATATATCTATATATCTATATATATATTTTTTCACTGTAATAAAATGGATGCTGAATGTGCAGAGAACAACAAGGACACAGACTGCATTGTCCATTATGACTGAGCTGAAAGATGGATGCTTTTACCTTAGGCTCATTAGTTTCCCAGCAGCCTCACTGTTTTAGCCTTGATTTCTGTGGCTAATGTTCTTTCAAAGGGCGAGGCAAACAAAATAGGTGTGTTGAAATGCATGGTAATAATTCAAAGATATGCAAATATAATACATGAGTCGTTTGGCTATTTTTGCCACTACACACTTCCTGTGTAGATCAAATACAAGGAAGCAATGCATAATGAACTATGAGGATGTCGCCACCTGCTGCTCGAGTAAGGGAAACACTTTCATTAGCGTTTATTTTTTGCCTCCTGAAAATATAATTTATTGATGTAATGTAAACGTTTGAGCTACCATCTTTTTTTTTTTTCTAATAAACATTGCAAATCTGTGGGGGGGCGATAGCTTTTCATCCATTCAGGGTACCAGCAGGACATTGATGCTCCACACATTGCCTAACTGTAGGGTTCCTACAGGCTTATTTATATGGATGAGTCATGTTATTTTAAAAGCTCAAACAGATGCTCCACTTAATGGACTTTTTAAGTGAAGAGCTTGTTAATAAAAACCTGCATCCTTTTTTCCAGTCTTATAGCTGCAAAGCACATTCTTGTAATGAAAGAAAATGATTTCCCTCCCAACTGGCTTATTTTTTCACGTTGAACCTCTTATTGTTGCGGTGCATTAACGCCTTTGCTCTTATCATTGCTCACAAAACCCACTGCCACCCCTGCCTCCACTCAAAAAACTTCACCCACATCACCCATCTGAACCTCATCCCCCTCACCCACCCAGACTCAGACAGCCTCTACAGCTCCACCCGCCTCAGCCTGTCAGACGGGTCAGAGGACCAGCTGGATCGCCTCCAGCAAGTGGAGCTGGCCAGGATGACGCCCATGTCTCAGTGGAGGGCCGGCACCGTTCAGGCCTGGCTGGAGGTTGTCATGGCAATGCCTATGTACATCCGCACCTGCTCGGAAAATGTCAAGAGCGGAAAGGTAACGCCAGCTGCGGGTTTCACCTCAAGCTTCCAAGCAGGAGGAGTTGTAATGGGTCCGTTCTAACATTTTTCAGGTCTTACTGGGACTGACGGATGAAGACCTGGAGCTGGGTTTGGGCGTCAACAGTTTAATGCACCGCCGGAAACTTCGCCTGGCCATAGAAGATTACAGAGAGGCTGAGAATGGCAAAGAGTGAGAAAGGGCTACAAACAGCCTCATTAGAGAAACTAAGACATGGCAGCGTGTGTATAGAGAGCCATCTGTTGGTCATTTGAAGTAAAAATCAGCCTTTCATCACAAAACCCAAAAATTAGAGTAGAAATTTTCATTTTGCAGGGTGAGGCAGGTCAAACCCATCTGATATTTTACATAACATTTACTACAATAGTACTGTGCTGATTTTGCTGCTATTTTCTGTCACTTTTAAGCTGGTTGAAATATCAGGTATTTAGTAACAAGCCTTTAAATAATTGTTAAAGCGTTTTTTTTAGGTTCACTCAAGGATTCTTTCAGTTTGACATAAATTTGTAGATTTATTGTTCTATAAGGCTTATATTTGGTATCGCTTTCTTTTATATGAGGGGTTTTTTTACATTCTAGGTTGAATTTGATCACATGAAAATGTTAGTAATGTACCAGTCTGATAAAAGGAATGCAAGGAGTCACACTGTTTGCAGTTCAATTGGTTGTAGATTCAGCAAAAAACATAAATATCTACATCAGGTTCAGGTTTCTTTGAGTCCTAAAGAACAATTAATGTTACCACAAGTAAAAAAGAAGGAAAAAATACATAAATACTAAGAAACGGTCAAAGTCACTGTATTGAGAAATAATATAGTGTGCCAAAACAACATCAAGAGCAAGATGGGGAGAGTACCAACAGACATGCAACAACAATTATTATCGATGTTAATAATGTAGAATAAATAAAAATCAACAAATCAAATGCTAGTGATAGTCCTGTCCTGTGCTGCATTAAAAAGAAAACAAAGGAGTGCTTGCAATTCTTCTCATACAAAGAAGTCTGAGCTGTAGAGGCAGAAACTGGAACTTGTCATATAAATAATGAGAGCTGTCAGAAATAATGGCTTTAGTTTTCCTGATTATCTGTGTTGAACAGGTTTTTGCAATGTTCAAGTCTGAGAATTGTATTTATTTCTCTATTTAATGCATTTTTTTACCTGAGTTTTTGACCAGACAAGAGAAAATGTCATATATATATATATATATATATATATATATATATATATATATATATATATATAT
>CAEGAF010008088.1:0-22423 GCA_903067075.1 Micropoecilia bifurca
GTATATATATACATATATATATGTATATATATATATGTATATATATATACACACATACTGCCACCCCTGAAAAAGTCCCTGCCACCCTCTTGCCACCCCATAAATATTTTTCTAGATCCGCCCCTAAACCCAGGCATTCAGGGTGAACATGCAAACTCTTTTCAGATCGTTTTCCTGCAAGGTGACAGCACTACCAACTGTGCAGCTTTACTATATCCGAGTTCCTGATGACACTTTACATTTATTCACTTGGCAAAGACACATATGCTACTTGATAACGCTTTGTGAGACAGACCTTCCTCTAATAGGAAACTTGTAATGTTTTGATTGGACTGCGTTATATCGTTAATGTGTGGGCTGGAAGGACTGAGGCAGTAACCACTATAATTATTCACTTGGTAAAATACAATTAAAACAAACTGTTCAGCAAATATCACTTCTGGCTCACATTTTCCCATGATTTTTGTAACAAATCTGCAATGTTTTGCAAGTTAAACTCGCCACTAATGTTTTATCCAATATCCACAGCATGTTGACTTTAGCAGATAATTTTTTTAACTTTGTTTTTTCAAGAATTCCTCTTTATTGGGGTAATTTATATGTCTTTTAAAGTTTGTCCTTCAATTATTCACCATTGTGCATGGTGGTCTACTGTCATGTTACATATGGACGGGGATGTGTTGCCTGTTTTAAACCCCCACACACTCTGTACTCTTAAAATCACAGCGTGTCGTTTCCGGTCAAGTGCATCAGCTCGGCCAATATATGAAATTAGGTCAGGCTGGCCATATAGGGGATAACAGTCACTCTCAATTTCAAATAAAAAGTTAAATCCTATCAGAGTGGAAAGAGAAAGTATCTATGGAGAGTTCAATTAGAGAAAGGAAATAGTAGACTGAAATTGCGCACTATTATACCAAGGATAATGAGCTGTATTAACCCGTTTTTAGAATCAAAATGTACCAAGAAATTTGACTTTGGTTCTGCATTTCTCAAAAAAACGACATTTAACACAGAGGAAAACACAGTTGATTCAGAGCTAATAGGCATTGATAGATTGATGGTAGATCGATAGGCTGTTTCTCTGTCCATCAGAGAAACAACCAGGGGGAAGAAACTGAATCTGAGGCATTTTTTCAAATAGTGCTCTGTAGTGTAGAGCCGACCTAAGGGTGAAAGTCTAAACGGTTTGTGTCCAGGATGTGTGATTTCTGCAAAGATGCTCAACGTCAGGTAATTTCTGTCCAGAGACGTTTCTTTATTGGGTTTTGCTTGATGCATATCTGCCAAAGTGACTTATAGTTTACGTCGTTTAAGAATAACAACTTTGATTATATTTAGATTGATTCTACCGAGCAATTTGGCATTAGCTTTTAGAAATTTTGCTCCGTCTTCACAGGGCAAAATGAGGTGCTAGAGATCAAAGTGATCAGATTTTCTTTTGTTGTTGAACAATCTTGCATACGCTTAATCTCTTGTCTCTTTAAAATTAAATGAAAATACTTTACTCTGGAGACTTAAAAACACAACTACTTTTATTTATTCCAGTCACTTTAACTGTTCCACCTATGATTCTATGTCTTTGCTCTCATGCGTTTTATTTTTTTCTGGTTTCAGTGAGTCCTGCAGCATCCTCGGCCCTGCTGGTTGCTCTCACCTCTCTCTTGTGGCCCTCTGGCTCTCATCCTTGGCTCTGGCTCCTGACAACCTCACCCACTGAGCTACAGATTGGCCGGCACACAATGCCCCAGATCCTCATTCACCAACACAATGCGCTCCCTGGCCATACACCTTCCTCTCCTCCTTACTGTCCTCACCACATCCTTTTCTGTCCACTTCCCCCATTTTCTTTTCCTTCTTATTCATTTCATTTGCTCGGATAATTCCTTGTTCCTCCCTCCAAGTCGATGTCTCCTGCTCCGATTGTGTCTTCCTGGCAACTTGGTGACTGGTGGTGCAACAACAGAAACCATCTCCTGCCTTGTTCGTTTGCGGGGCTGCACGAGCAGGACGAGCCAGAGCTCACAAAGCCTCTACCGAGAGAAACAATGGTTGTGTGCTCCATCATTCAAACCGAGGGACACTCCGACAGCTGCCTCCGCCACGCTCACACTGACAAACGGCCAGAAAAACAGATGGTTTGTGCATTCATGACCAGTTTAGTGGAAGCCCAGGAGTCACCCTCCATTCAAGGGGAGGGTTTGTGTCAGCCATTCCATGATAAAGCTTTTCAGTCTGGTAGAAAATTAGAAATGCATTTTAAAATTGTCCCTTAATTATCGAGGTCATCCCGAGCCCCGTGGAGGAGAGGGGAGGAAAGAGTCTGGGCTCTGGCTTTGTGACACATGACTGATCTGAGAAGATGGGCTGCCTCATTTCACTTTTTAAATCCTGCCAACGCATTAACATACGTTTGTCAGTTGCTTCTAAAAAAGCAGACGCGTTGAATTTCTGAAGCCAATGTAATCAGCTCATCTTCTGATCAGCGCTGGCACCGGAAGACTAAACTTTACCAAAACAGAGTCACAAACACGCATTGACTTGCAAACGTACTCACATTCCTCCAAACTTTTCACATTTCTTGCATTATAATCTAAGACATATTTATTTTATTAGTATTTTTGTTAAAAGAAAGCCACCGTTAAACCGATACCCTAAATGAAATAAAATCCAGACACCAGACTGATGTTATATTTGTAGAGATGTTTAAAGCTTTTTTATAAAACAACATCTCAGGCTTTAAACATCCTGAGATAAATCTGAGAAGATTCAGATGAAACCTATCAAGTAATACTGTCTACCTGAACCAACAAGCCAGGAAAGAGGAGCGACGATCAGAGAAGTAGATGGTGACCCATTGTAACCCTTTCCAACGAGAATCAGTTGACAGCAATCAAGATAGACATACACAAATACGACCTCCATGATCAGAACAAAGCTTGCTGAAAGTCAGCCATCTCAAGTCCTATTTAAAATTTCCACAACTTTGAACCTCTGCAAATACTTGTGAGAAGGAGATGAGGTATATAACTGTTAAGTACTAACAGCCTCTCTTCACCTTGAACACACCACAGTGGTAGTTGTGTCATGCTGTGGAGATGCTTTTCTTCAACAGAGACGAAAAAGCTGCTCAAAGTTGATATGGAGATAAAAGCACAGAGAAATCCTGGAAGAAAGCATCTTAGAGGCTACAAACAATTGAGACTGAGATGGAGGTCAAAGTTCAAATCTATCCAACAGAAAATATGTAGCAAGACTTACTTGAACATTACAGTTCATAAACACTCCATCCACATTTTGAAAAGATCAGGCAAAAATATCAATGCTGTCGGCAGGCTATTCCTTTCAGATTATTATTTAGAAACATCCACATAAACTCTACTCTGTACTGGTTTATCTCCCCTCAAAAAAACAAATTCATTGACATTTGTAGTTGTAGTTTTACAAAATGTTAAAGCTTCACAGGTCATGACTATGTTTGCTAGGCATCATTTACTGAGGCTAAGTCTAGATAAAAATAAATCCATGTTCATTTCAACACTTATAACCTGCAAACTGTAGTCTGATCTTCTGCTACTTACAGTGAAACAGCAGGATCTGAGAGATGAATGTTAAACATCTTCTGTCTTTGTATTCCAAACATAGAGCAATTGCATGGTTAATGGTTAGCTTTAATCCTTTGTCACAAGAAGGTCAAAATAAAGGAAAAAAATGCTTCATATTTTTGCTTTCATGTCCTTTGTTGTTCTATAAATACTAAGCAGGCAATGTCACAAGACGTAAACAGGTATGTGAGACTAAGTCGACCACAACAATGGTGCGTGTCATGTCATTAAAAAGAGCTTAGCGATTGCTATGACTCAGTGAGGCGTGAACCATACTGGGCTTCTGAGCATCATCATCATCATCAAGCTGCTGGCAACGCATCCCAAAAAAGTCATTTCCAATTGTAAGAGAAAGCTTGCACCAAGTTGCACTGTATCACAAGCAACACTATTTACACAAATTAGTAAAAGTGCCAGCCAAAGTGACACTGACTGAACTTTGTTCTTCCGTAATAAATTAGTTGCGAGTCTCGTGGCGCCCGAGAGACGGGGCCCTAACGGCTGAGCAGATATGAATTAAAGATAATGCCAAGCCACTGCACGTCTGTCTCTGCCTGGAAACCATCTGGACGTTCAATATTACATCCTTGTCTACACTTTTCACACTGATCAGGATCACAGTTTTTTTTGTTGTTGTTTTTGAAGGGCCTTCGTGACGCATCACACCCAGATGTGGTTGCTGACTGAACACATTTGTCTAAGGATCACTCTCGCTCTCCTTAAGCCGTCACATTGTGACCCTGAATTGTCAAAGAGAAAATGCACAGCTGGAGGAAGAGGTCCCAAATGCACCAAAACGGCCAAAATCAGGATCTTGTATTAAACGTTATACAAATTCATGTCTTCATTTACAAGGTGATAAAAATTAACATAAAGCAGACAAGTATGATATAAAAAAAAACAAAAAAAACAAGCATATCTTAAGTAATTTGTGATCTAACATGTTGTGATCCTATTAATAATCATGGTGGCTCAGCATCATTGCATCGGACTGGTGGAGTCAAATTAACATAATTATTGCCATGATTAGCATAATCTCTGCACTAGTTTGTCTGTGTTACTTACTGTAACACACAGCACAGCGGAGACACCCAACAGCATGTTACACGCTGCAGATAATGGCAAACCAAGCCCTCTTGCTGACCTGCAGGAGACCCACACCGCTTGCAGAACATAAACAAGAATGTGCAAGGCTGCTCTGTGCAAACACACACAACTTCTCATGACACCACCTCTGTTTTGGTTCCCACTTAAGCACTGCCCTCCTCTGACTGTCTGAGGTAGTGCACAGCAGAGAAGCGACTCCTGAGGCATCGCTTATTTTTTCACAACAAAATGACTTCCAGGTTAAGTTTACTGCTTGCCCATAGGGTGTATTAGGCAGATGACTAGAGCTCTCTCCGTTCTAGCTTTTTTTTTTTCAGTACCATTTGTTGTTGCGCTGCACCCCTTTGGCACCAGGCAGGAATCACTTCCTCAGAATATGATGTGGGAGGCGTTCAAAGATAGACACTGACAGAAATGTGCATCTGTTGCCAAAAGCACTGGCATTGCAATGACACAAGTGATGACTCTAAGATGGATGTGATTTGATAAGAAAAAAAAGTGATAAATGCGTGAATTTGGGCAAGAAATAGTAACTGGATTAAAAATAAAGCACAAACCAGAAAGCGGTGTAAGCAACTTGGAAAATAAGTTAAATAATGTTGCTATGATACAAACAAAATTGTTTTTCAACTATAAAAACTGTAAAAAAAAAAAAAAAAAAAAAAAAAAAAGTACATCTTTGCTGCCAGGTTGGCCTTTTGGTAAGGTTTGTATTTGCGTTGTTGTAATTTTAAGCTCAACCATCTGGTTACATGATGAAAACCAGCCTCATTTTCATCCAAATCTTTCCTAAAGAAAAGAACAAACTGCTCCTCAGCACTTAAAGGGATAGCTCACAATTTCTGAAGGGAGATTTTGCCTAAAAATGTTAAATGCAGTGTATCATGATCTCTATCAAAACTGGTATTGGCACCATCCTTGCTTTTATTCAAATTGTTTTGTTTATAAATTCACTTTTGAGACAATAAAAGGATTTTCATCTCATCTCCAGAATATTTGTCAAGGTTTTCAAAGACATATCTATTCATTTAAATAACAATTCACAAGGATCTAATATTTTTTTATTTGTGACCTCTGTTAAACTGTTCTGCAAAACATCTCAACTTCATGCAGATTATGCAGTTATACACACAGATAACAGAAAAGACTGCTAGCATATAACACATTAGGAAAATGTATGCTTCATACCCAGAAGTGGCTCATTCATCATCACCAGTGGCTGGATTTTAAATGCTACGCTTTACATGCTACATTCTGAGAGTATGTTTCACACAGGTAGATCCCTGGTGATGCATCACCTCCTACTTCCATTTCCTGTGTAAATATTGATCATCCTCTGTGCCAAAACCAAAGAAGACAGCAGAAATCCACTTTATTCTTGGTCCTTCATGGACCAGCCATTAGCTTCAGCCTGCTGGTCCAACCAATCTGTTGTGTTTTTTTCTAAATGGAGATTCCAAGTGAGTTATTGATGGTGGGTAAACCACCGAATGCGTGCAACCTTTCACCAGAACCTCAGTTCAGACACCATAAACTATCTCGACTAAGTAGAACATAATTATTAAACTCCCTGCAGGGTCTAATCAGCATTCGTGAGTGTCATCAGCACTAAGTATGATATACACTACAAAGCCTGTCAAGGTGATTTCTCACCGCTCACTATGGCTGTCCCACTTTCACAGATTTAGACACACACACGCACACACACACAAAATTAATATCCACAAGTGAATCCGTGACCTGCAGAAGGCAGCCCCGACCTACCATCCCACAGCTTCTGGATGGATACACCCCCTGAGCACATTGCTCTGCTTGCCCTCCCTTAATCTCACACCCCTGAACACTGAGCAAGGACACAACCTTAATGAGAAGAATCAGATGAGTCACTACCGCTATATCTTAAAATGTATGTCAGTATTCTGATTATTTCATCAAATAAATTCATTACAAGTGGAGCTTGACTGTATTGGCATTCCACCTTTCTCGCACTATCTAAACAAGGCTATGGATAGTATGGCACCCAAGATGCTAGGATATTTAAATGCTCCAATTTTTCTCACAATAAGGAAGTGTCTAGCAACGTGTTATATAATTCCTGTGCTACTGTAAGGGATAACAAAATTACCCTGAGTCCTTTCATGGTACTTTTATTTTGAAGGGAGAAGGAAGTCGTTTTGAGTTTCCCGGACTGTCCACTACTTTTCTGACAATAGCAGTGACAGCAAGTCCGTTTCAAAAATATTCTGTGACAGAGTAGCAGACGATTTGTAAGCTCTGTACTGTGGTAGGCTAATTGTTTACTCCTAACAATGCTAACGTTAACATCTGTCACTGAGCTCAATGCTGATGTCAAACAAAACTAATCAAACCAGGTATTTCTTGGACACCTGTAAATAAAAACTAAAATTTGACCCTCTAGTGTTTTTTAACAATACTCCTTTAAATAGCATAGCAAGAATATTAAAATATAAAGACAATAAACACAAACCTCAATCATTCACGTTGTCTGGTGGAGTCTGTTTTCTCTGCACATGTTTGCTTTGCATCAAGAGGACGCAGGGTTGGACAGAAGCTGGACGAAAGTAAATGAGGACACTCAAGGCCACAGGAACAATCATGGACCTTGTCTGTACAGTCACCAAATGGCTACTGCTTGGTTAGCTGTAAGCTCCATTTTGGGACCTTTGGTTCCCACATTTAATTAAAAATCCATTATCACCTCTCAGCGTTGCGAGCAGCACTTTAGCCCATAGTATTCCGATCTGAATTCCTAATTGGTCCTAAATGGCTAAATAGCCTTTTAATGCAATCAGTCTTTGAGTTTTCCAAAAGGAAGATAGAAAAATATTCAAGTAGTTTTAATCCACGTTGAACTAATCCTTCCCATTGCAAAATTAAAAAAAA
Source organism: Micropoecilia bifurca (assembly GCA_903067075.1). Classification (NCBI taxonomy): domain Eukaryota; kingdom Metazoa; phylum Chordata; class Actinopteri; order Cyprinodontiformes; family Poeciliidae; genus Micropoecilia; species Micropoecilia bifurca. Next base: position 7,617 of record CAEGAF010008088.1, read on the forward strand.
AAACATGTCCAACATTTAACTTCTACAGAATACCAACCCACACAGCAGAGGCAGACCTTGTGGCAGACCTTGCAGGCAAACTGTTTAGATGACAAATTAAAATTCAAAAGGTGATGCTGCCAAAGTACCTTGAGCAGAGGCACACGGGCACGCCCTGATTGGCTGAATGAGTGAAGCAACAAACGGAAAGAATGGCTGGAACAAGAAAGACTGAGGTGAAAACAAGCGTTTCATCTAAAAGTAAAGAGAACAGAAAGAAAAGGTGAAGTCCCCTTCACATCCCAGCACCACTCTCCTTTCATCATTACCTCGATGAGTGCGGCCAGGCTCCAGCTCCCCTGGCAGAAACTAAGTGGCTTGCTGGCATATGGTGTAACCTCCATTTGAGTGCTAAAAGCTGGATATTGTTTTTGTGGAGCAGATGTTGGTGGGCCTGGCAAACGGCACAGCTGACTGGGCGACACAGCTGGGAACGGTGTGTGTGTGTGTGTGTGTGTGACCCACATACAGGGGGAGCGATTGTCAACTGAGAGCAACAACCTTAATGGAGAATGACAAAACATAGCACAACGCTAGTTCCTTCATTGTCTCTACAAGCTGTGAACTCATCAATAAAGACTGTTTTAGGTATTATAGCTTGGGTTCTTCTGCTTTGTCTCATGTTACAACCAGTGGCATTTCTTGATGTGAGCAAAGAGGCACGCCACCCAGGGTGTCACCGGTTTAGGGGACATCATGAACGTTAAATAGAAAAACAAGGTTATGTCTCTGAATGGGTTTTGTATTACCCATTTGATTTTCCAGTCAGAGCTACCATTGTGGTCTGTGTAGACAGAGACAGAGATCTATCTATCTATCTGTGGTTGTTCATAGTGACCCAGTGATGTATAAGGATCTGATTTTAATCTAATATTTTGTTCTTAAAATACCAAATCCGTGTTAGAGAGCCGCCCCCCCCAGTCCGGATGGCATCCCACTTTGATCCGATTTATAGAACGATGAGGCTTTATTCCCAATGACTACTTTAATTTGCTGAGGTTTATTGGAGCTAATAACAGCAGGACTGACATGAACTCCAGTCCTGTGTCTGTGTGCCTCTCGAAAATGAAAAAACCTTCATGTTTTAAATTGGAATTAAATGAGCTTTCGCGACTAAATTTGAGCTAATGAAAACGAACCGAGGACATTTAAGAGTCTTGACTGATTTTTCTAAACCCAGAAGTGTCCTGATGCCAAAAGTGGACAAATGAAGATTATGCTGAGATTATAATAAGGATGCCAAAGCCATTATCCAGTCTACTTTGACAAATGTTGTGCCTCTCTGTGAGCAGATGGGACCAAGAGTTTGGGTGGGGAAACAGGCAGAGTATCCTTCACCCAGTTGGCGAGAAAACACAGGGATAAACGGCAAGCCAAGGCTCTGTCCAGAATTACCAAAATTACATGTAAGTTTATGTGCAAATATTTGTAACAATCTATGCTTGATTAAAACTTAGATTGGAATGGAACAAATATGAAGAAAGTGTAATTACCCACAGACAAAATTTGTGACACGCTAAAAACAGTGTATTTTAAATGAAAAGACATCACTAACATCTTGATGAATTCTCCAATACCCCACTTATACCTTAACATTTGACACTTGGACTCCTTCATAATGAGAGTGTTAATGCCATATGTTGTGGGCTGAGGCAAAACAAACTGGCCAGAGGTTGCTGCGATTGTTGTTTTCCCTTGTGACCGAGGATTAGAGAGGCCTGTCACTCAGCAGGGTCATATAGAGCCCAGACACCACTTAAAAAGTCATTTAGTGAATTAAGATGTCCCCTGTTAGCCTCCAATCAGGACAAACAAACAAACAAACATAAACAGCATTTTGTAATAATCAATGAAAAATACTCACCAAAAGCTCTTAATCTGTATGTTTTTAAGTTGTTCTGTACCGTGTCTTAGAAACATTAAGACCTCTTTTCAAAGTGTGAAAAAAGAAAGAAACAGATTATTTTCCTCATTTTTTGGAAGCTGCATCTGCCTTTTTACAAAGACTGTTTCAGTTCTGAAAAAGAGGAGACGTCTTCAAGGAAGAAGAGAAGAATTTCCGTTGCCTTCAGCTTCAATGCCCCAGAATTATCATGTACCAAATGACTGAGGTCCAAATATAAGTGGAGGCCTTGGACTTTTTTATCTGCAATGTTTTACAAATACTTGAAATTCACATTTTTTCTTATTACAACCCCCAATACAAACCAACACAAAGAAAGGTAGAAATCAACATAGTTTTCATTTTTAGTGAATAAAATATTGAAACGTGTGGATTACATTTGTATGAAAATCCCTGAAGGAGAAATAGTTTTTTGAAAGTCACGTCAAAAATCTGTACAGCTACAGTGTTTGCTTGTCTTTTAAAATTAAATGAAAGGATCTGTATAACCTATAAAATGGTGGCTGGTGTCATATCTGGCCAAATAGTTAAGGACATAAATGATGCTTTTAAATCAGCGAGGTCACACACACACACACACACACACACACACTAGGGGTTGCACCGACTAGTCGACTAATCGACTAGTCGATTCTTTTCTCTGCAATGACTCACATTGTATAAAAATGTAAATAATTACACAGAGAAGCTGTAAATTACAGCATAGGCTCCCGCAATAGGGGCGTTGCGCGGTGGTTAACGCGGCGCCCCGCATGTAGAGACTTTAGCCCGTGGTATCAGGAGTCCGACTCCCGTCCTCCAGTCGCTGGGTCCAGGCCTCCGCTCTCTCTGACCCCTTACTATCAGATTGCTGTCAAATAAACTAGTGTTGAAAAAATACTTTAAAAAAAGACTACCGGAGTAACGTGCGACAATGTGGCATGAAGTCGGGTTTTTTTTAATCCCTCAACTGATCAGTGTCAACCTGCTACTGAAGCTTCTAACCTGGCAGCTTTGCGCTCTTATAAAAATATAGTTTGACATCTGGAAACTAAGNGCGGAGGAGCAGCGGAGGAGCAGCGGGAGGCTCTGTCGAATTCACCTGTAACCAAACGGGATCCAGTCATAATACGTTTATGACTGGATCCCGTTTGGGGGATCACTGGTTTGTGATGCTCCAAAGCACCATTGTGGTCAGTGTGATAATTTGACTCCTATATGAGTAACTATCCAGAGATCATCAGTATCAGCCGGTGTTGGGGAAAAAAAAAAGTCAGACCGACTTTGTGCAACGAAATTTTCTCCGCTGCTCACAAAGAATGATGTATCTATTGCTCTTTTAATTCTGCATAATAGACTTAGTAAAAGCGGGAGAGGGGGAGAAGGTGTAGGGGTTAATATTTACCGTGAAAATAGCTCATAAAGCCTCCAAGTTGTTGCAAGTTGTTGCGCTTACGTCACTATGACGTCATCGCGACTAGTCGACATCGACTCGACTATTATCATGAGGTAGTCGACATTAAAAAATATGTAGTCGTTCAACCCCTAGCCTAACGTGCATTAAAATTGGAGTTATAGCTGAGGAAAAGGAAATTCCAGATATTTATCGCGCTGCAGTGAAGGAACTTTCATCAGCGCATACGAAACGTCTGCGTGGTTTTGCATAAAACTGATTGATTGAATGATGTATCATTGTCTCAACATTTGAGAAGCAACAGCGTAGATTAGATAGCAGAGTGAATATTTGGGGGTACTGATAGTTGTAATACCCATAGCACAGAATTATTATTCTAATTTCATTCTTACGTTTCCTAAAATAAAACAAGACTGCATGTTACAATCCCGTTTTTGGATTTACTCTTTGCATGTTTCAGGTTGCAGTTTAAAGATCCCCACTTCTTTCTGGTCCCATTATCTGAGCCTCACCTGATTCTGGATCTCCTCTGTATCCCTTTTCTTCCACGGTCGTTCAGCTGTAGTCGTTCTCTGTCTGTCCGCTATCAAACACACTGGAAAAGAAGGAGATAAGAACTGCACTCCATTCATCCGCTGCAGCACGTACCTCCACACATTCTGCTCCTCCCGACCGTAAAACGGAAATATCAGAACAAACATCATTCCAGCTTCTCTTCTGTATCATCCTCCTCCTCAGTGCTAAACAGTTTACGTTTCCCTCTGCAGATTACGTTGCTGAGAACCGGACTCGTCTTGTTGCACTTTCTTACTTTTTGTATGCATTTAATACTTTACACGTCCTTTTTCCTGGAACGAGTCAAGAAAATACCTGACATCATATCAAGTATGAGGGGTGTAGGTGTTGGACAAGACGTATCTTAAAACTAAAGGCTCACTGGCAATAATAATGTGATGAGGGTGGGAATCTGATCTCACTCTTAGTGTTACGCAAACATCTGTACGGCCATTCAAACACGACAAAGACAACGTTCAACAAATACTTAGCTCTTAGCTTGAGTTCAAGTAAATTATGTTATGCTCACTAAGCCACAAAAATACTAAGACAGCCCCGCAGAGTCGTTCTTTGACCAAAAAAGCTTCCTGTAATCCATCTACAGTTTGCTGAACATCGCTGTGTGTGCTGTGATGTCAAGAACCAAAGCATGTGTATTTGTGTATTTGACTTGCTTTCTGCACATATGCTCTCTAATCCTGTTAAGATTTTCTCTCTGAGGTGTTTGAATGCTAGTAGAACACCTGAGAAGCTTTCTCGCCTTTTTTTAAAGGCATTATCTTAAATATCCGGGTCATTCTCTGACCTGCATTAGAAAAGCTGCTTTGACGATGGCTGCCAGTCCAGTGACACGAAAGGGAGGAAAAAATGTTTGCACAGGTGGCAAATTTAAATTTTCTAACTCTAACATTTCTAAAAGTGTCTATAAGGTGTTCTAAAAATCAATTTAAGGTTTACAAAGACAGAGGAAACTCCCGCTGACCCTTGACCTTGTGGTTTATGCAGCTCTATGAAACATCAGAGGTTGACTTGAAGTCTTAAATGGTATTCATGGTTGCTTCGAGTTCGAGCCACATGCACTCAAACCAAACTTTAGTTTTCACGCTTTGTATTTAGATGTAGTTAAATGGCCCAATTGAAGGTGCTGTCAGTTTAAAGTTACAGCCTGCTGAGATGATCTTTTTATGTCTGGACCTAAATATATAGCTGGCTGACTGTAGAGCAGCTGCGTGTCTTGGCAAAGTTTCTTCGAGGGTAAGACAAAGGAATGAGTGAGCAGCGTCTGTGTGTGTGTGTGTGTGTGTGTGTGTGTGTGTGTGTGTGTGTGTGTGTGTGTGTGTGTGTGTGTGTGTGTGTGTTGGGAGTATTTAAGGACATGACACACAGCAGGCTGGTCTCCCCCCCCAACCCCCCCACCCCCGCCTGCCACAGCTGATGCCTGATACTCTGTCATTTCACCTCTTACAGTTTCACCCTCTTGACATTTCAGACTAATCCAGTTCGGCAGACCGATCACTGCTTCCCTGCAGAAACTTCATCGGTCTTCAAAGACATTTCATAAATAACCAACGGATTTCTCTCATTGAACTTCAATATTTGGCTTTTTTTTTTTCTTTTTTTTTTTTTTTTTTACAGTTAAGCTCCAGTCACCATACCTCTTGACAGTTGACTTGGCCCATGCGACATGAAGAAAAAGTGTGTGCCACTGATGACGGTCAGCTATCAGAGGCCATAACCACCAACCACCAGCATAGTGGAGACAACACACCAAATAAAAATAGCATTCAGGCCGCACTCTGAAAAACAGAAAAATGGAAAAGTCATGACATGTTTCCCAGACGTTGTAAAGCTAAACCAAGTGAAACTGCTTATACCAGACAGATTTTTATTTATGTTTTTAAGACATTGCCTTGCGTAAAAACAGGGTGGTGGCAATAAAAGGGACACATTTTGGCCAAATGTTAACAGCAAGACAGTTATCCACACGGCCGTGTTCTTTAAACCTGCCGCAACAGATAATTGGTAGTGTTGCACAGGTTAGCACTGCTAAGTCCCATCAAAGTTCAAGTCTGGAACATTTACTTACTGTTCAGTTCAACTTTCTATAACTCACAACAGCCAAGACATGGTAATTGGTATTTATGGTTTGGTTACAGTTATTAAATTTTCAAATGTAGTTTGTAGCCTGCTAACTAATAGCCTGCTAAAAAAATAAATAAAAAAATTTACATAGTTGGCACAATTGTATCAGCTGTAGCAACCAATAATTTCAGGACACTGTTGTGAAAGAGATCATGATTAAATAAAGGTTGAACATGTGAATGGGCAATAACAAATAATACAATATAAATATTAGCAAAACAATAATTACTTGGGCATTTTAAAAATTTTATGAACCCAATTTCTTAATAATTTGTCTAAAATGTATTGATGTTTTTGGGCCAATGCCAAACTAGTATTTTGCAAGTAACACAACATTGCATGAATAGAAATTAATTTCTTGAATATGAGCCAGTTTTGGCTCATATTCAGAAATATGGTGCAGAAATAGAAATATCCTTTGTTGCGCTGCTGAAAAAGGCTAATAAACAGCAGACAGATCCAGGTGTACCAGCAGCAAGTTAAAGGTAAAGCAAACATATTCACTCAAAGACAAAAAATATTAAAACAGATACGCAAGAAAAAATAGACTGTACAGTAAAGCTACATTTTCAACAGAAGAAAATTCTCATAAGACTGCACAGTTAAGAATTGTGCAATATGTACAGATTTTGCAAAAAAAAACCCAACAAAAAACAGGCGATTTAAAAGAAATTTTAAAATTTCCAAGCAACAGTAGATATTGAGACTTTTTGAGTTTTTTGGGAGCGGTGATGATTATAAATTATTTGTGATGACACTCCTTAGTGAAACTAATCTGTCACTGAATGGGGTTTTATACACACAATAGTCTATATGAACATCACAGCTTTCTTTCTTCTTTTGTGAAATCTACATGCATGATTTCACCTCTGATCTACTGTTAAGCATTTTCGCTTTTTTTACATTTAATAGTCATTTCACTCTGGTAGTCTTATGAATTTATATGTTTGCTTACTGACCAGGCAGACAAAACCTCTTCCTCTAAAATTTCTGCTGAAAAGTTATTATATTGGCTCATAAACTTCCTTACTTTATTAATATGTGATCATCCTTTTGGCTTTATTCGTAATTAATTCTGAATGGTCAGGCGTTACTCTGTTAACCATCATCACAGCTGTTACATTATTGACTTTTGATAATTGGTTGATACATTGCATCAAAACTTTTAGGTATTTCTCTTGTGTGTGTGTGTGTGTGTGTGTGTGTGTGTGTGTGTGTGTGTGTGTGTGTGTGTGTGTGTGTGTGTGTGTGTGTGTGGGGTGGAGGCGTGGGCGCACGTGTGTGTTAGTGACTCAGCGTTCTTTGTAAATGTTCCTTTTGGCAAGATTGCTCACTTCCATCCCATCAGTCAATACAGATGTATCAGTATTGTGTGTGTGAATGAGTGTGTGTCCATGTAAATATATTAGTCTCCTTCCACACATTATATATATAAACATATAGAGCAGTTCAGCATTTTTCACAGAATTATTGATTCTTTTGTGCTTAGATTGCTTTAGCGTTATCCTCCCTGACAATAAATATTTGTGTTCTTTGCCATTTTGTTTGCTTACTGAGTGTGAACGCACATCACCGGTGGTGCTCAGTCAACATTTACTGGCAGAATTGATGATCTAAATATAAAGATATACTTAATTCTTATCTCCTCTCTATAACCCTTTAACTGTCATCAGGACACTGGTGTCCTAATGGACCCATTGACTCGCATGTAAAGTGTTTTTTGGGTGACAGTTAAAGCTAAAGTTTGTAGTTAAAAAAAAAAAAAAGATTTTACATATTTCTCAAAATTGTTACTATATTGTGACAGTATAGCATAAAACAAATAATCTGTGAAAAAAACCCAACAAAAACAGGCTTCTTTCCTTCTAGTGTTCCCAGAGCTAACGACAGAAACACACAGCTCGCTCAAAAATAACCAATCAGAGCCTAGACGAGGGTCTCAGCTCTGTCAATCAAGCTTGTGTACATGCTGCTCACACTCTTCCCCTTGCTTTCCGCTAGTTCTCAATTGTGGATGCTCATGCTAGTTGGCTTGACCACCGATAAGAGGTTTTCCTGGAATAGTACATTGTTCTTCTGCCATTAGCACATTTTAGCGGCGTGTACACAGATATCATTGACAATGTTAAGACCTTCCTCCTGAGTCTGATTTATTGTTTTTGACCAGAAATGGAGCAACAGTAGCTTGGGGAGGAGGTGGAGGAGCTCGATCTTTTCAGATTATCCGTCTCATATTATACTGTCATGAAATAGTGACAGTTTTAACAAATATTTAAAATAACAACTTTCTTAAACATACCTTTAAGAGGTTAACTCTAGATTGATAAAAGAAGAAATTTCTGGTCCATTTCTCCACCATTTTACTGCTAAGACGTTCATTACTCAGCTCAGTTTTAACGTCCCACTGCAGTAGAAAAACGTCACTATCCATGCGCTAAACAGCCTGACTGATATCCAGACAGGTACACACATTTGCCTGTCTTTTTTTTTCTTTTTCTTAATCTTCCCAGCTGTCACTAGGTGTTTGCTTTAGGGAAAACATTTTGCTATATAAAGCTGTTGCCTTTCTTTAACTATTTGAAGTGCCCTTTAGCAGCAATTTGGCACAGAATTAAACGTAAATTAATGCAGACTAAACAAACTGTTAAAATCTCGTACCACATGTAATTTAATTAATCACATTTATGGTTTGACAAGCAAGTCATTAGTGGCTGTTTTTACACCAAAGCATTATAGCTTTAAGCTTAAAACTGAGCTGCAGGTGGCACTTGGAGCTACGCTTCCTAACAAGACAGAACAGTTCCCCCTCTGGGTTTTTGTGCATTGCTGTGCATCTCAGTGTTGCTAACAAAATGCATACCGTCATGCACAGATGAGAGTGAGTGTGCACTTTTTTTTCTTTCTTTTTTTAAGACATTCAGCAGTTGGGACACAAATCAAAATATCAACCTGTAAAACCATTTTAGTCTAGTATTCAAAATGCATTAAGGTAAAGACTGGATTTTTTTTTAAACGGGAGCAAACTGTGCAATTAGTTACATTTTTCAGAAGGTGAAAAGAACAAAAGGTGAAAAGAGCCCAAAGCGCAAACTTTTAGCAGCAGAGCCATGTTAACCCTTTAAATTATAATCCCTAAAACAAAAGGTGCAGCTCAGAAATCTGCTTTAGCAAGCTGACATTTCATAACCATTTCAATATTTTTCAAAACTCAACATAGTGACTGCCTTCTATAGATGACAGTGACTCATATTTATCAGTACTGTCACCAAAACCTTCAACAGACTCGAGACAACACTGACAAAATACGAGACGGCCGACAATAACAATCGTTCGACAGCAGAAGTCGGGCATTCAATAATTCATCTTGTCAGCAATTTCCATGAAAGATATGACAAAAAAAAGTAAATCAGTATTTTGCAGTCGACATTGTGTTTAACTGATGACAGGGATAAAAAAAAAGAAGAATAGTTTGTAAAAGCTATATTGGAGCATTATGGATCTATAAAAACTCAATAGCCTGATCTGGAGCGAGCCCTGTATCTATTCCAATAACTCAAAACCCTTTTAGTGTCTCCCCTGAGATGACAGCTTTGGCCTGGCAGGTGGCGGTGGCACAGTGACAAACTTAATTTAACATCAGCTCTCTGGCGTCTACTCTAAATGGGTTTAGTTGCGGAGAAATCTCCATAACAATAACTGATGCTGAAATACAGCCGAGAATCTCATTCGGCCCTGAAATGTGGCAATAACCAGGGAAAACATGAATTTCCTAGAATACTGTCGTCGAGTTGACCAGCATGCAGACGGTGATGGGTTATGTTGCAGCAGGCTGATTTGAAACCAGTTGTTCGTCTTGGCCAGAGTTCGACAACTACATTCATTGACCTGGTTTTCCGGAGACGGAAAACTAGGGGTGTGGTGTTCAGGTGGTCGTCCACTCAGCCTGTTCAAATAATTGATTCAAGACTGGATTAAAGCTGCTGTGTGTAACTTTTACACAGATATGTGTAGATATATAAATAAAGGTCATTCACTTGCTGCAGCAGCAGGAGAATTGGATTGGTCAAAAGCAACCAATCAGAGCCAGGAGGGTCTTAGTGTCAATCGCCATCTTGCACTTGCTGCTATTGCTTACAGCTTATTGTTACAGGAAAACAATTTATCCTCCATTGTCGGTCTCATGCTAACTAGCCTTAGCATTCGTGTCAGACTGTGTTGTGGTGAACCAGCTGTGGGAGGAGGGAGCATGAGAGTGATGGACAGCGCTAAAACCCTCCTCCTGGTTCTGATTTGTTGTTTTTGCAATCAGTAAAGGCAGAGGAAACTGGGAGAATGAAGAGGAGCTCATCTGTCGTGTATTATGCTGTCATGAAAGGATACTTTTTAAGTTTCACACAGCCGATTTAATGTACCTTCTTGGTGTCTCCAAGTGTTTTGTAAAAGTCAGGTCAACGTGATTTGTAGCATATTTTCAGCATTAAGGCAGCTCAAAGTGCTTTACATCATAAAAACTGAACACAGTCACCAATTGTGAAACATGGAATCAACATTACATTTGGGCAAATGCCATCGTCAAAATGAAAAGGGCCGACCCAGTGAGCAGCTTCCAGGTCAACCTTCCTCCTTTAAGCTCCTGACTCAGCGAAGTCATCGGCCTGCCTGAGCTGACCTGCACAGAGGCAAGCCAGCTTCGCAGGTCCAGGGAGTCACATGCACATGATATATGGCTTGTGCGACCAGCCAGCTGCAGGAAGCATTTGCTTTTCACAGGGAGTCACTTTTTTTTAAGAAGCTGAAAACACCTTGATTTCTTTGAACGGTCCCTAAACAGTTCAGTCTTCTGAGAAGGACAAATACTGACAACTTGTATTGTAGGATTTTTTTTGTTTTTACCTTGACAATCACCACTGGCAAGCTCAGTAGCTACTATGTATTTGTTGAATTTATAGGAATGAATGTGTAAAAACCCACTTTTCTCTGAAGAAAGTAAAGCTAAACAAACAAAACAACTATTATTGATTTTTGAAAGACTGGGATGAAGAGACTGCCTTTGAATAAAATTAGAGACATACACGGTCACGCTCTCTCCTGATAACATTTCTTTCATGAACAGGGAACGGTGAATAATGACTCTGTGTGTCCTGTGTATTTGTCCCTCCTCCTAGATGTGCACCCAGTGTTGGCCTCTAAGCAGCGCCATGGTTCAGCATGTTTGTCAGTCGGCTACATACTTCTGCAAGTAAATGTTTCCTGTGATTAAGATGAACAAGACAGAACCGGCTGATGTGAATCTCCAGAGTAAGCATTAATGTTGCAACGATGCCAACCTCCTCCTTAAAACAAATGACTTAAAGAGCAAAGAAAACCAAACCTCTCCGTCTTCAAACTTTGTTGCCACACAGGGTGTAACAAGATCTGCGGGTACAAGATCTTGTGATATTATAACATGACCTCATGTCTCGTTGCGGTGACTGCTATCTCGTGAGCGCTAGCCGATTGTGGTCGTCATGGTTTTTGGCTTGATAAGGTTACTAGAGAAGACGCCTGGTCTAGTCGTAAATCATTTTGTTTATCAGCATTTTTGGGTTTCCAGTTGGAACGACAAATGACGACAGATTGAATCACAAGACACAAACAATACGTGAGCGTTACAAGTTGTTGGGATGCTGAAGGAGGCAGGAAGCATCACTATAGCAACCGACACAGAGTGTATTTTGGGATACGTTGAGCTACGTTGTGCAGTTCAACGTAGCTCAACTGTTGTCCTGGGGACAATGCAGAGCAGAAGGACTGTTCTACGGTCCTTCTGCTACGGTCCTTTTTCTGACCTACATAAAAATAGGTCAGAAAAAGAAAGTTTGTTGGGAGAATTTAAAATCTTTTGAACTCAATATCATGTCTCGTCTTGTCTTTTGAGTTTTAGGTTACGCCCCTAGTTTTGTTACTGTCACGGTCTTAGCATTTTCCTTCAAGGAAAAGTTTTTTTAAATTATTATTTTTAAAATATTTGTTTACTGAGATGGTTAAAAAATAGATTTAAATTGAAACGTTTAATTGAAACGAGGCTGTTTTCTCTTTTTTTTCTAAAACAAATTCGGGTGAAGTTTTAGGCTGTCACAAAAACTTTGCCTTAACACGCAGTGATTTATTGTGTAAGAAATCGTTTCTGGAAACATGATGCAAGATTCTAAAGCTGGCAGGGAATGTGTGTTTTTTTAACTGCACCCTTGCTCATGCTTTCCAGCTAAATGATCTTCAGCTTTTTTCTTTTTTTTCCCCACACACTAATTTTGCTGAGCTCCTGTGTTGTCAGCAGCAAATGTCTGATTGACAGATGAGATAATGGTTGTGCTCTTAGGAGGCTTTCTGTGCTGCAACCTCTTGTGAATTCTCAATTGACAGCCATGAACCTTTACCCTCCTCCAGTTTTGAGTCTCTTTCTCCTTCCCCTGCTGTCTTGCTCTTTATTTCAATAATTTTTTTTCTCAGCTAATTTAAAACGTTGTCATTTATAATGAAGCTCTGGGTAAAATTAGTGAGTAAGCTGATAAACTAAGCATGCAAATTAATAGGGAAAAATGGCAGAAGTCTCAGACTTTCAACAGATAACTACGTCTACTTGCTTTTTCCGAGCAGAGCCAAAACCGTTTACCTGAATAAGATCCCCAAAACGAACTGAATAAAAGCAATTGCCTGTTAGAGCTAATGTGCCTTCTGACAGCCTCGGTATTCCTGTTTACTGGACTCTAAAAACATGATGTGTTTCACGGTTTTTTGCCCTGAACAAAGCCACAACTTTACCAAGAGAAGCAACCTGTAGGATGAAATGGCAAGAAAAGATTGCTGGACTTTGAGTTGTCGTCTTTCAGCGACATAAACTGAGCACCTCTTTAGTCCCAAATAGCTCTTATGACTTCTTCGGCCCTCAGACATCAAGTGTCATTCTCTCTGACATGTCTCCGTTCTGTACATCAGACTCGTTGTTAAGCTTGTTTCTTGTTAACCTTCCTCTGCTCTCTGTCTTTTTTTATGCTCCTGATGTGTAGTTTCCCCTCTTTGGCTCTTTAACCTTCCGTCTGTCCTATTGGTTTTACACCTGCCCTTCTGCTCATCCATCTTTTTGGGACCATTTGTTGTCTGCAACCCCAAATATGTCCCTCCATTTCATCTGCATGTTTGGCATGTCTCTTCCAAAATCTTTTCTCTCAACATCCTTTACCTTCAGGGGTTTTCAGGAGAACTAGGTGATAAACTCCTCATGAAGTGGCTGGACTGGATGAGTGAGGAGAAGGCACAGGGGTGAGACAATACTCTGAAATCGCTAATCACTAATCCACTTTGCTTTTATTTACTTATTTTATGGTGCAGTAGTTCTAAGGTGATTCGGAAACACAAACTGCTTTGAAAGCGTGTGAAGCAGTATTTTCTGCACGACAATGATTTTCTCTTCTTGCTTTTTTGGTGGGGCCAGATCTAAAACATTTCAGAATGTCAAATAAATTTCAAACAGACCTGAGTAAAGTCAAATTGATGTTTATGTTCATCTGTCTTTACCTGCTTATCCTTAAAGGATCGCCGTTTCTATCAGTCATTAGGCAACATGCACTGTGTTTCCACTGAACATAAAGCTGCCACATTACAAAAATAAACGTGCTTCATGGAAACATGCCAATTTCGACAAAAATGTCATGATGATTTCTTTTTTATTTCTTTTTTTGCCATGTTGAAATCGGTTTATTTCACAAAACTGCTATGGGAACACTCTTTGTTTTGCAGCGTACAAGTCACATGATCCACCACCAGGTTTTGCCACTGGCTCAAACCACGAAGAAGATGACAGGAAGTAGTTGAAGGATCATGGCACAGCATATTTTTTTAATGACTTGTTGTGTGAGCACACTTTTTCACGTGTCTTAAAGCTGTTTTTTATTCAACAGAAACCCAGCACACAGCAGTTTAGAAATTGTGCTTTTTCAATTTTGGCAGAATATCAACAAGGTTTTGTACACACTTATAGTAGAAACACGGCTACAGAGACAATTTAGAGACCAATAAAACGAACGTGGAGAAAACAAGCAAACTCCATGCAGAAAGACCCTGGGTTGAGATTCAAACCCAGGACTGGGACTTTCTTGCCACGAGGCGATGTTGCTACCAACAGAACCGCTGGGCAGTTTTCATTCATTAGGTGAAAAAGCTACCAAAACCAACCTGGCTCTGTCTGAAAGCATATAAATGCGTTTTAAATAGAACCTGTCTGACATTCTGGTCAGATTTGACAACAGATGAGAATCAAGAGTAACTCTGTTTGGAACTCCAGCAAACCAAAGCGAGAGCCGTTATCCACAAATGAAAAAAACATGGAACGCTGATGAACATTCCCAGGAGAGGCGGGCCAACTAAATTTACTCTTAAGATCACGTAGATGACTGGGGTCAAATAAAATAACTCATTAAAAAAACCATCTGAAGCGCTGAGAATCTTTATTTCTTCAGCTAAGAAAACAGCAAAAGAAAATTTCTCGCTGAAGCATTGCAGCTGTTTCAGATTTCTATAGTTGAAACCTCTTCTGCATCCTTTCCCCAGGTACAGGAACTCTTAAATCATTTTGGATCCGCTGCCTACAAGTTTGTGTATGACAGGTTTTCACTTCTGAACCGCATTATTGTGCTGTCTACTATGTGCAGCTGTCTACTAAGTACAATTTTCGTGTATCTGTACTTTACTTAAGTAGATTTAATAATGTGTACTTTCTACTTTTACTCCACTACATTT
>CAEGAF010008110.1:0-18675 GCA_903067075.1 Micropoecilia bifurca
TTGAACCATAGTTGTCTCTAACAACAGTAGCTGGATATAAAACAACCCCTCGACTAAAATGTAGAAGACACAGCCCTCAAATATCCAGGACTCCTTCTCCCACAGGTTCCCCTCCCCCTTGCTTTGCTCCCTGTAGCAGCCGTACAGCAGCAGCTCTGCACCTTTCAAGGACACCACCGGCAGAGAGGACAGAGGATGCAGAAGACAAGGAAATATAGAGAAATTCAGATCAGGAGGTGAGAAGGGAGCGCGATGGAGGAAAGCAGGAAATCAGATGGAGACATCGAGGTGACGGAGACACGGACAGGAGGCGGAGGATGTATCCCGTGAAGTAGAAAAGCTAAAGACGATGTGGTGTGGGTTGGGAGTTATCAGGAAGAGACTGAAAGGAAGGCAGCCATGCTTGCTTACGTCACCTTCAGGATGACATTGGCAGGACACAAGGGTCTGCTGCCTCATCAGTTCTACTGCTGCCCAAGGGGACATCATAGCGTGGGCGCAAGCACGCACATACATACACACACACACACACACGCACACTCACGCAGCTTTTATACGCTCAGCCCCTGGCAGCATGGCTCTACCTGGCCAAACACACCCGCAGCCTCTGATTGGCTGCTGACAGCCAGCAGCGCGGCCCCTGCTCACCAGCGAACCAGACTCTGCTTGGAAACAGAGAGGCTGAGCTGCGAGCGCCACAGGCCACTGCTGCAGCGCCCAGCAGCATGGCTGGGTTTCCAAAGACAGAAACAGCTGTGCATGATAAACTCTACCTCACAGCGAGAATGAGATAAACGTGGGTCTGGGGTCACAGCCTAACAAATTGCTCTGGTTAGTCGGCGTTGCAATTTTTTTCTGTTGAATTTAGAGTCTGGAATAACTTTGGTGGGTTTGGCTTGTATTGGTGTTACAAATCATTCATTTGTAAAATAAAAAATAAAAAATACTTAGATCAGAGAGAAGAGAATTAAAAAAAATAAAAGTAAATATCATTAAATCAAAACTTGTAGTTCCATTCCTTCTCTATCCTTAGGAGAAGAGAAATTAGGCATAAAGCAGCGATTGGACTGTGTTTTAGATAAACATTTGTATTATTGACGTTAAATTTAGTGACATTTTTGGTTGTGAAATATCCAAAATCTTCTCTCTGCTGCACAAAAACATAAAACCTGACACCGAAGTATAAAAATCAAACATTACCAGGCCACAGTGTTTTCTTCCTGAGAAATTATTGTTATTGTACTTAATTTTCTGTGCACATCAAGCAAAAAAACAAACAAAAAATATATATCTGGTGGTTATGTGTTCACTTCTCTCTCTTTCCAGAGTTTCTCCTATCCGAAAACTAATAACTTACTAAGCCAAAGGCAAAAAATCCATTAAAAGTCTGAGTAACACAGTTGACTGCTGTGCATTTGACAAAAAGTCAAAAAATTATTCTGTGGAAAAATGAGAAGTTTTCAGGTAGTCTGATATGCATCGTATTTAATCAACTCCATAAATTGATGCAAGTCAAAGTGTAAACAGGTTTAAAAGTGTTTCTTTTTATCCATATAAAAAAAATCAGACGTAGTGTTGAGGACATGGGGCGCGGTCACTTCCTCACCTTTTCTTGATACTGTCGTCTGGACGAGTCCAGGGACTGGATCAGAGCTGTTGCATGGCCAATAAAGACAGCATAGCAGGTGGCTCCAACAATCATACTCAGCATCGTCAGCCAGATATCCGACAGGCTCTCCGGGGCCTGCCGACCGTAGCCGATGCACAGCATGTGACTCATTGCCTTGAAAACTGCAAAGGAGTAGAGTTCTGACCAAGTGTCATTCTGTGGAAAGAGAAGAGAAACAGGACAAACAAGCAGCTCAATAAAGCGAAATGACATGTTTGAAGAGAGAGCGACTGCGGAGAGAGGACAGCTTCAGTAACTCTTTGGGGACAGTCGGGTCGTGGAAGAGCGTCCGCACAAATGAGAACTTGCGGGACTGTGTTGCATTAGAAGGGAAGAAGGAGGAAGTGGAAACAACATCAGCGAAATCCTTCGAGGCCTAATCAGCGAAGTAGAGGCGGTTTGGAAATGATTTCCTCAGAGAGGTGATAATGAGAGGTCATTAAATATGCCCTTTCATAGCTTTGTGAGAAGGAATCTGCTGAAGGCAGAGACGGGCGCGCGGCGGCCACCGGGCCGCGCCGCACCGCGCCGAGAGTCAAGGCTCGGAAAACAAACTTCCGGTTGTGATTTACAAAGAGGCGTTAACGAGGTTGTTCGACAAGAACAAGCGGTGAACGCAACATCTAATACAACACAAATAAAGCTTCTCCAGCTTTGTTTCTCCCTCCCAACGACACTGTTGCTTGAACCCATTCGACGCAAATCGGATTACGTTTTATTTATTTGTGGTTTCTTCGTTGTTGTCGTTGTTGTTTTGTTCACTTGTCTTCACAAAATAACAGTTTATGTGACAAACACCGGCACACATGAAAACCAAACCAAGTACAAAGCTGTGAGAAAGCTTTCATTTGGCTTTATGTTGTTTCTGATCAGCACAGAAACTGACCTTTGACCTTGTCAATGAGCACTTGAAAGTCATTTTAGTCGGTTCCCTAGACTGACCATTTTCACTGGATCCATGAAGTTTGTTTGTTTGTGTCAGACATGTTTCATTTAGGGGATTTTTTTAATTCAAGAGGTCTGGCTGTAATTAGGCTTCTGGTGGCTAAATAATTACAAAGGGGGGATTTATCATCAATCTATACATCTTAGTGAATTTTGAAGTAGTAAAACCTGAAATAAAAAGCCAGCTGTGTGTGTCAGTCATGGTGCTCCTGAGGCAGGTATCAATTCATTTTCTCCCTAACTTTTCACAGTCAACCAATTATAGATGAATAAAAAATTACAAATTTTCCCAGAGATCAGTGAGGAAAAAAAGAAAAAAAAAAAGAAAAACGCACAAGTTTCAAGTGAGGTTGATGTTCCACATAAAGGTTTGAGTCAAAGGAACGTCAAATGATGTGGCCACTACATACCAGTACAGCAGACTGGGAACTCCAACAATACATACAGCTCCACCAAGTGGGCTGGGAGAAAACGGTGAGTTTAAGAAACAGTAAGAGAAACAGTGGAGTGAACCGTGTTGAATAATATATGAATGGTGAGCACTTTGATTCTGAAATAGCACAGCACTGAGAGCAGGAGAGACTCCATATCCACCTAAGTCTCAACAGTTCTCCTCTGGGATCTCAGTTTGGGAGCTATCCTTTGCTTTGCCGGTAATCAACATCTCCATTAGCGGCACAGAGGCTGTTTGAACCCGCCAGATAACAGAGGGGGCTCTGCATTCATCTCGCCGAGCTCTAAAGAGCGTCTTTGTGTGGGCTGCAGCATCACTGTGGCGAAAAAAATGCTTTCATTTTTCAGACTTTGTATGCGATATCGGTGTTTGTTTTGGACTCAATATGCTGAATATTACAGAAGTATAGAGAAGGACTTGGACTCGACTCCTAAAAGTTTATCTATTCCTAATAAAATATTGTTTTGTGGATTTTAGTCTGTATTTTCATCACATTTTAACTTTGCTGGAGTATGTTGCCTTTAAATCTTATATGTGTGACTCAGTTAATATGCACATTTACCTCAGACTCTGCACAAGCTGCTCATCTTCATTATCACTGTTATATTGTAAAACGTCCCCGTTATCTATATCCCGTAAAATCAGATAACAGGATTTTATACAACATGCTGCTAATGCAGACAGATTTCATTTTGTTTTGGATGTTTAGGAAGGTTGTAGCAACAGCAGAGGAAGTGAAATTTCACAAATCAACTAATTTAAAAGCTTTTTGCCTCCTAGACATTTAGGGACGATCAGTAAAATAGACTGACGTGGTAAACAATCATCAGCTCTCGCTCTAAGCGTAGACTGTTGGTGGACATGGATGTAAGATAAATCAGAAAGAAACTGGAGCAATAGGGGAACTTTAAAGTTTCAATCTGTCTGGTTTTACAGATCCATAAATTATTTTTTAAAAGTTGTATTTTAACACTAAATGTCTGCAGAGGATTTTTATTATAGTCAATAATTTTCACAATTAATCGCACTGCAGAAACAATATTAATCTAATCTAATATAATCTAATCTCAGGATTTACAGAAAAGCAAGAAACACACAAATATGTCTGCCAATAAATGTTGTCTATTCATGGGTTTATTCAAGTGCAGAAAAAGGTATTTAAGCTTTTTTCCACAAAAGTCATGGTTGGTTGGCCTATTTGCTCAGACCCAACAATCTTTGACCTCTGTTATTTGCTTTTAAATGTACATCTGCTCACATTTCCCTTAGGAAAAAAAGAAGCACCGTCATCTTTTCTATGGCTTCCCAGCAGGGAAGCTTTCAAGTCTCGACAATGTTGTTCTCTGTGCAAAAAAACATAAAATGTCTTTTGTTTTTAAAGATGTGAGAAAATGAAACATTCTGATGTTATTTTGTTTCACTTTTCTTAAAACCTGAATGCGGGGTTGTGGCTTAATATTGTCCGAACATTACCTGTTCGTGACAGGTCAGAGTCTGTAATGTATGCATTAGACAGAGCTCATTGTCTGGTCGAAAAATCAATAGACATCTCTGGAAAAGATGCTTGCCGTGCTAAAACTTTGTCAAAGAGGAGTTTGTTACTTTTATCAAGGTCATTGATACGACATCTCTGAGGATTTCTTCTGAACTTGATGACCTTTTTAACTTTGGTCTCAGTTTGTTCCAGTGAAGGGTTTGAACCCTGAGATCCCATCGTAAGATGGAATCAACATAAAGTTTGTTTGTTTTTTAATTCCAGCATGTTGCTCTGTTATCTACTGATTAAGAAACCTTTATTGAATTAATTGTGGTCCTCTGCAGGTTCAGAATAACATCAGGTGAGCCCAACTTCAGCTTGTGGCTTTAGTCTTTTGCACATTAATGTTTTAACTGTGTTTTTAAACATGAAAGGAAAAGAATGTCAAACAAAAAAAATCTCAAAAACTTTGATTTTTCCTCATCTTTTTTTTCCTGGAGTTTTTCTGCATCTTTTTTAGATGTGGACTTCTTGGCATCTGCTCCGATAAAAACGACTTGAATAGTTCTAAAACTTTTTGTGTGAAATTATGCTACTGAAATTAGAAAACACGTTTATTTGTACACTCGCCCTCTCTGTTTCCTCTTCAAATCCATCCACCATTTTCACCTCGTTACCACAAATCTCCTTTATCCTAAACTGCTGCAAGCCCACAATGTAACAATTGGTATAAAAATTTAAAACTATAAAGTTCATATTATTTTCTATGTAAAAAAAAAAAAAAAAAAAAAACGGATGACATGTATAATTATGTCTGAGCTTGGAGGCTGATTAGCTGAACAGATACCTACACGTGTAACAAAGCCTCTCTCCCAGCCACAAGGCCATAAGCCAATAATTTAGTTTACTCAGGCTTATCTGAGTTTATTGAAAAGTCAGCGCTGTCTCCAGACTCTTTTTCACTCGCCTGTCTCGATGTGTGTGGGATCTTTATAGTGTGGGCGGAGAAATGTTCTTATACCAAATCCTTGTGGTGAAAGTTCACCGTTTGTGCATCCGCTGCAGCAGATTATTCTGACACAGGTATTTTCCTGTGATTGATGGGAAACACAGACACATCAGGAGAGGATAGAGAGGACAGACTATGTTATCTGGAAAGGGAACCAGCAGGTTGCCGCCACAGTAATGCCAATTGTTTTAAAACTTAATACATACTAAATGGTCTGGTCCTGATGTGTTTTAAAAAACAGAATAATTTAATGTTATATAAGAAATTCCAACACTACCACCGTGCTCAAAGTGTTGAGAAAATGTCAAACTTCAGAAAAAAGACCAAAAACAAAGTATGGCCCTGCAGCTTCCATACGAAGCAACAGAAAAGCCGTCAGAAGCCACTTGACCTACTGTTCCAGTAAGAAGTTGGCAAACAGTAATCTTGGGGATGACTGTCAGGAGCTTTTAATAATTTACTAGAATCATTCTTTTCCCAGGCTGGAATGGTTTCAGAGTAATGAAGGTCACTGTATTTTCTTTTTTTAAAGGTTCAAACACAGACACTACATGCAAACATCAGAGAAAGACTGAGAAAGAAAGAACCTCCCCCACTAATGTTCGACCAGACGTAACTTGGACCGCACACTTCTTGTAGCTGATGTAGTACCTGCATAATTCAGACTGAATATTTATCCACTCTTCTTAGCAGAAATGGTAGAGATCATGTAAACTGGCTGGTTTCCAGCTTTAAACAATGTCTATAAAGTTCAGTAAAGCCCACAAGACCCAACAGTATCCAGGTTTTGGCCCTCTAGTTATCCTTCATCGCAGTTTCAACCGTCTCTGTTTAATGCTTGTAGAAGCACAGAAGAACCTCGGCATATTGCAGCCACCACCTGACCTTTTGACAGCTCAATCATGTGTCCTCCAACCATGACGCGCTCCAAAAGCATGAATTAGATGAATCTGACTAGCCGGGGCCACTTTCAGCCACGCTTGAAGGCACTGATGCCCAGTATCTCCCAGTTTATTTTGACCTTCATCCTTTTGTGGATGCTGGGTTATTACTAAAAATCATGAACAATTTCCCACTCACCTGAGACAAACAATCGTGTCATGTGAATGAAACTCAAATTGTCCACAACTACAAGGTTGGACATTTTTTCAAAGACACATTTGTGACAAGAGACAAACCAAACTGAATTCAATCTACCATTTCTTATAAGACAATCGGTCAAATGTAAATCGATAATCCTTCCAGGAGCTTGTTGATTTCTACAAAAGAATGTGGTTGAGGTTTAACTTGCTATGGACAGACACTTTGTTGTCATTCATTTTTAACATGGTACAGTGCACACTCATTTAAGTGGCTTCACAAAATTAGAAGCACTGCAGTAAATATAAAACATTGGATGTAAAAGGGTTGAAACGGGAATATTTTAGAAGCAAAAAGTCTTTACAAATTCACAAAATAGCACAAGAAAAACAAGAAAAAGAGTCACAGACAGTTAAGCAGCGTGATGGCTGAGGAAGAAGCTGTTTAAAAAAGTCTAAATACTGTGACCCATATTTATAATTTTAAAAATAAATGCACAATAAATTCAAATTTCTGCACCTATTTCTGGTTTTTAAAGTGAATCAAAGTGGGGTTTGGTACAATCACTGACTCGCTTACTGGGTATGGTTTGAGCGCATCATTAAAAGCCCCTGACTGATGGCATTTATGCTAATTCTTGTGCCAACTTCTGACCTGCCCTCAAACGATGGCTTGGCAACACTTCTTTTAGACACAAGGAGCTTCTTCAGAGAAATAACTATTATAATCTTTTAAAACTCCCAAAGTGAAGGAACCAGGCTTCTTTGTTTTTCAGCTTTCCTACAATCAAATAGCTAAGATTTGACAATTAAAATCCTAGCTCAGAGTTTGTTTGTTTTTTTTCCCTCCAACCAGGATGCAAATAGGCTCCCTTACCTCTTATTTGTTTGTTTAGGTCAAACATCAAATTGCATTTCTCTTGTCTACACGTTGTTACCGACACCAGTGAGTGTCAGATCAGATCTGCAATGCACAGCAGACCTGTAGTGCTGCTGTCTGGTCCAAAATAATAGCTGCACGTAAATAAAAGGATTTACCGACACACATAGTGATTGTTTCTTGATCTGCAGACCACCCTGTGTTGTGAGGAAGGGAATAACGAGGAAGAGATGTCGCTGTGATGAAGATACATCGGAGGACGGGTGCACATAGAGTTGTAATTACACAGCTGAAACTCGACACCCTGTCAGTGTCTGTCAGTTAGCGCTGCTGTCAAAATTATTTCTGTGTCGTCTCTGTGGGGAAGTAAAACTCACTACCTCACTTTATCATGGCAGTGATATTTAAGGCTAGTAAAATTGTAGATACGCCGTGGAAAAGCATTTCAAATGTTATAGATTTCTTCTGTTTTTGCCATCACCCTGTAATGTTTCAAATATATTCTTTCGCCGTCTATGCTCACTCTATTTTGCAGGGCTTGAAGGTGAGTTGCTTATTTCCAGTTGCCATTGAAAACTGAACAGGTTGGGCAACAGAAACACCAGCAACCACACAGGCAACTTGGAGAGACTAATTAACCTACAATTCTTGTTTTTATTCTATGAAAGAAATGTTCATATCATAAGAAGAAAATCTGAGTAAATGCAAAATTTAATTATCAAATGATCATTTTAGTAAAATATATCCAAATTACTTTGATCTTATGTGAGAATGTATTGTCTCAGCTTGCTAAATGAATTAACTATGACCCCTGAAGAAATAATTTAAACATATCTGACAAAAAGAAAACAGGTACCTCCCAATCTCAAAGAGCAACACCAGCTCCAATTTAAACCAATTCAAGAACAGAAGAACAAAGTTACTGACATGTTTTCAATTTTAAAGACATTTTTAAGATTTTGGGACTGCATCAAATTACAGTGAGAGCCATTAACTAAAAAAGGAGAAAACATGGAATATTGGTGAACTGTTCAAAGAGTGGCTTTTCAATCAGTTTTACCCCAAAGGTGCATTGATGAACCCAGAACAACATCTGACGTACTGCAGGTTGCACTTTCCTCACTTAAGGTCATCGTTTATGAGTCAACAATAAGTAAGAAACTACAACGTCCTACTAGTTTTAAATGGTATCGATGGACGTTGCTGTAATTCAGTGCTGAATGGGGCGTATCAGAAAGGCTAGGATGTTCTTAAAGAGACAGGGGCCAATTTCAACATGTTACACAAGTGTCCTGTAATGTCCAATTTTTTTAAGTTGTTTTTGATATACACCGCATTTTCTTAAAAGTTGAAGGCAGTCATAGTTATCTGTTTATGGTATAAAATGCCACCAGGAGCCTTGAAAATACATAATAATAAAGAAGAGTGAGTCTAAGTGTCTGGTGTAAAAGATATCTTCAGTTATCATCAATGCTTGACGTTTTGCACAATACCAAGAGTTGCACGACAAATTATTATGTTTAGAGGCAATTACTTTCTCACATAACACCAAGCTGAATTGAAAAACTTTGTTCCTTAATAAATAAAATCAGAACTTGAAAACTGCATGTTGTGTTTATTCAGGTTATCTTTGAATGCCGAGCCAGCCACTTTTTCACGGCGCTGCTTTTAGGATGCAGGTTGGAAACAACCTTTGCTGCCTGGGCCAGGAGAAGCTTGACAGAGTTCATTAACTGGTTGGTGGATGTCACTTGAGGACAGGTTATTCTAAAAGTCCTCCATGGCTCCTGCGTGTGAGCTTGACACTTCCTAAGCCGCCGGGGGCAGCGGGGCTGGATGGAGGGCCGGCAACCAGCACAATAGCTAATGTCACAAGTTGTCAGGCACTCAATAGGAGGGTGGTCTCTGGTGGCTCTATGCAGCCTGCACCGTGCCACGGCGTCTCTTTCGTTTGAGAGCGATGGCTCTCTGGAGACTCTCTCTGATTATGAAGCGAAGAGAGCTCTAAAGGAGTCAGTGACCTGCCCACTGCAAACTTCAGCATCCACTTCTTTAAACTCTCACAGCACAAGGTTATTTCCAGAACGATGGCAAAGAGACCCAGAGGTGCAAGTCAAGCGTGAGAAATGATTATAGGGAAAGCTTTGATTTGATATCAAATTGAAGTAAAATAAAAATGGCATGACGGTGTGTGTGACACAGCTGCTATGCACCTGATCACTTTCTCTTTCAAATTACTAATTGTTTACAGTTAGGTTCTATATTTTTTTATCATACTCGAGAAGTGCAAAAAATAGGTTCAGAGAAAGTGTATGCAAAGAAAAATGTCCAAATAATACAAGTTTGGAAAAAATTAAGAGGCCACTCCATTGAAACTCCATTGAAAACCTTGTGGTTATTCCGCCAAAGATTGATCTCTGAACTCTTCCTCAGTTTAAACATCAGTTTTGTTGTTTCTAAATGAATATGAACTTGTTTTCTTTGCATTATTTGAGGTCTGAAAGCACTGCATCTTTTTCATTATTTTGACCATTTCTCATTTTCTGCAAATAGATACTAAAGTTTCGCTTGGGATTTCAGATACATGTTGTCAGTAGTTCATAGACTAAAAGAACAATGTTCATTTTACTCAAACATGTACCTATAAAATGTTAAATCTGAGAAACTTATCATTTTAAGTCCTCCCTTATTACTGATACCCAGGCAAAAAAAAATCCAAGGTTCATCTGCTTGCTTTCAGAAATCCCTTACTTAGTAAATTATTTATTTTCAGTATAAATCCAGATGTTCTGCAGAGGCCTTTGAGCTGTAGGAATGCTTTTTGTTGTTTGTCAGCAGATGAGATGAGGCGATGAAAGGAGCTAAACATGGGGCAATTCTACAAGAAAGCCTGTTAGAGGTTGGAAAAAAAACTTCAAACAGTATGATAAAGGATCACAACCCTGAACATGCAGTCAAAGCTTCAACTGGAGGCTTTAAATCAAAGCCTGTATCAGAACGGACCAGTCAAAGTCCAGATGTAGTTCCATTTGAGAAATGTAAGGCTATTTGTTTGTTTTTTTCCCACCACATTCATTTGTGTTTAGATGTGCTCTCTATCCAGTGTAACTGAGCTTATTGCTCTAATAACTGTCAAAGGCAGTTCCTGAAAGTATTAACTAGGTGTAGGCTGAATTCAAATGTGAGACACGTTTAAGACATTTTTGTGAATTAAAAAGAAAACAAATATGTATTCTTTTACTTCCACTTGACAATTATGCCAAAGTTTGTGGATATGAAAAAATTAAGTGTGCAAAAGGCACCAGCTGGGATTTGCACTGAATAACTCCTTGTTGTAACCTCCCAATTTATAATCTTATTCACCAAAAAGGATGTTTCAATTCTCCTAAATAATCTAAGAAAAACTACAAATCATGACATCTTTCCACCCTGAGTCCTTTGTTGGTGAGGTTTTTGTGAAAATTGGCAGACTAATCACAAAACCCATAAATGAAAACATCATTCATACAATTTCAGTGAAAATATAATATCTATATATCAATATTACATAATTTACAAGCAGTTATGCAGCATCTGCTATCAGATTACGTCTCCTCCAGGAGTTACATCTGTAGAGCCTAAAACAGAGAGTCAGAAGCCTCAGCCAGAAAAACTTCAACACGGAAATTTACGAGGAGTCGTGCCCGACTCAGAGTGGTCTTGGATCGGGACTCAATCTGTTTACAAAACAATTTGGACAGCTGCCTCGCGTCCGGGTTGGTGTGGTCTTCCCTTGCACAGTAAAAGGCAGCCATGACAGACAGGCCTATAAACAACCGGCTTTTATCTCCAAGAGAGAGACATGGCAACAAAGAGCCCAGCTGCCGGGCCATATTCCCCACATCCCTCTGTTTCCCCCTTTTATCTTTCCTGTCATCACCCCACGGCGCTGAAGTGGAGGCGCAGGGGGGACCGAGAGGTGCGCTTAAATCTCTAGCTTCCTTTTCTGTGCTTCTTCACTGGCAAACTTTGACTGTTCTCTGCCACACAGGCTTAAAGGCACTGCAAAACATGGTGTTATGAGGGATTTTCTCCGTCTGAGAAGAGGGAGCATATGATAATGAATGCTACCAAGCAATGTAATGCTAAGCAGGTGCATATGGCAGAGATTTCCGTCCCTTTTAACGGTGCTATTCATCATGCTATTCATTTTTAATAATTAAGATAATGAATTTTCAGGCAGTGACACCAGGTTAAATGTGCTTCAGGGGTCCTACTGCGTGCATCGTAATACTCTCTGTATAAGAAATTTGACAGAAAAATGCAGAGTACTCCCACTTCCAGTTTCAAGCAGACCTGGTTTAACCTGTAATCTGAGCTTGTACATCCAGTTCTGAGCTTTTTGTCTCAAATTGAAGAAACTGAATGTCAGTATTTATTACATGGAGGTCCATAAAGCTGATTTTTAAATTGACCGGGTTCTACCTTTAAATTTTTACTGCCATGACATGAATGTCATATTATTTCTGGGTTTCTATTAATGCGTTTGAACCCATATTTCTCCATGATGTGCAAATAGAACAAAGTACTTCAGTTAAATCTGAATTTAATGTGAGTTTTCTCTCATCTGTGGAGGTTCAGAAGTACATGTAGGCTTAAATAAGTACATAATATCTCTCTCACTCCTTTGTAGGAGTGAGACACTTTTTAACATCTGAAAAAAATATTATGTTTGTACACTTATGTTTAGTAAGAATAATGAAATGACAAGTTGCATAAATGTGAATTATTTGATAATATATTGACTTCTAAAGGTAATTGTACTTTGTTATTGAGGTTTGATTTGGGGGCGACTCCACACATTAAAGTAAAAACAAGGCACTTCTTCTAAATTTTTCCTGTAAAAGGTTTTGAAAACCATCTAATTTCCATCACTGCAGAACGTATAACAAAATGCTTTTTGTTGGTTCATCACAAAAGAAACTTCAATAAAACCTTGAAACAGTTCAAGAGGTGTGACCACTTTTGCATAATAGAAGATGTTTTTTCCCCCTTCAGGAGACGTAGAAGAATCAGACATCCTGGTTTTGTGCAGTTTTCCCCTCTCGCTGTTTAAATGAGTTATTCCACTTATTGTCAGCAAAATAACTTTGACACTTGAGACCTGATTCTCTCTCTTTCACACACACATACCTCCATCTTGTTAAGGGAGACCCAGCAGTCTGAAGGGAAGTCCTGCAGCATGGGGACCAGGAACTGCAGGCAGCCGTCCCAGTGGCACAACAGCAGCATCATGCCGATCAGGTTGATGATCCGCATCACCGCGCTGGCCAGGTCGTAGGTCATATGGAAGATCTGGAGTGTGACCATAAAACGCGAATAGGAGTGAAAGCATATTTGAAGTGTAAGGAAATGAAAGTCATAGTAAATAACACCGAGAGCCTTCAATCGCCGTTTTAACGAACTGGCGTCACATTGAGCTATCCTGGGTCACGTCAGGTTTGATTAACGATCAGAGGAAGTGACGGACCATCAGTCGCAGCTCAAACGCAGCAGGAGCGGGCAAGACACCTTTCCACGCAGAGGGACGTTAACATCAGTCAGAGTCTCCATCACGCACAGGCTCCAGTCACAGCCACGTTGCGCTCACGCAAGCCTGCCAGCACAACGATCCAACTAACCGCAGAGACGGATATGTCAGCACATGGACCTGCACTCATCCGCAGAGTGATGGACGGGGACCATCGTGATCCCGAGGAACTGATAGTCTGGGTCGCCTCAAGCATCAATCACTCTCAGCCTCTGAGAAGCCCGGCTAGGTCAATCATCTAATCCTCCCCAGATGACCCGAAGAAACCTCGCCGTGACGCCGCTTCGTTCGCCTGGATGCAAAAATAATTTAGCGAGAGGTGTAAACGTGTGACGCCGACAGCCCCCCCCCCCTCCCCCTCCCCTCCCCCCGGTTCGCAGGAAAACACGTGTGACTGTCTGACGGAGTCGACTCCGAAGGAAGTGGGTCACTTCTTACTCAGTGGCGCACAGAGAAGTGATACTTGGTGATAAGAGTGAAGGAGAACGAAACTGGACATGAATCACATGCACTGATCTTTCTAAATGCAGCTTTAACCTTTATGAGGTTTTCACTGTCGGCTCCTATCAGTCAGGAAGTGGAAAAAACGGAGAGCGTGGTCGCGTTTCATCAGGACGCGCGAGGTGACACTGCGCCGCGCGCAGCTGTGTTGACTTACTTGCTGAAGACGCTCAGCGTCACGGACAGCTCTAAAATGCTTGAAAGACTGAAAACTACTTCCAGGCCAATTGCCCAAATGTTGCACAGAGAAGATGAGCTGAAAAACCAGAAACATGAACTTGACCGCCTCCTGCACCATCTCAGCAACTCACTCGACGTCTAATCTTCCCTCATTTTCCACGCATGCCTTGTATCGGTTCCCGTCATGCAAGGCCATGTGTGTATCAGTGTGCGTGCTATCACATCATATCTTCAGAAATCCAATTATCCAAAGGTCAAGTGAGCAGCGGAGCCCCACTGTGCCGTTCACTGCTGCAAAATGCCACAGACGGAGAGCGGAGTGACCTCATGACTCCACCGGACCCAGACTGAGGCTCTCCTTCAAACAAGGACGTCCTCCAAGGAGGAACACCGTCCATGCCCATAACTCCTAGTACAACCTAAAATTGAATGGCTTTTCATGTCTTCTGTTGAAAGACCTGGCTGTGGAGCTTCCTGGTGAAGGCAGTTTCCTTAATGTAAGGCCAAGAAAGAAACTAAACCAGCTGTGTTGACAATTTTAGAAGTCGCGGTACTTTGTATTCTTGCAGTACTTAAACCTGAGATTCTGAATTCATGAGGAAATACAGTCGCCGACCAGTCAAACCTCTCCTTCATGGAAAAATGCCTTTTTAAAAGCTTATCTGAAAACCGGGTGAATACCTGAGCTTTATGCACTGTTTGATGACTAGGATTAATTAGAAAGGATGTGTGACTAATTTGAAATAACTTGTGCCTTGAAATGACTTTTGCTTTTTTTTTAAAAAAATAAACCAAATTGTATTTAAATGAATTAAATTGATATTTTAATTGGTTCGCATTTACCAGACCTACTGACAGTGCTGGAAAATGTTAAGAGCAATTACCAGTGGAAACATATTACTATTTATATTTTATTAAGTCTGATTTTGAGTCAGAATTTGCTGCATGTCTTCTACTAAAAACTATTGAATATTCATTTGCTAATGGAAATATTACAGAAATCTGAATATCCTCGTCTCAAAATTCGAAATATAATCTGTGAGAGAAGTCTCCCTAAGTGATTCTTAACAGTGTGTTGTACTTATTAATGCTTATCTATATTAAACAGGAATCTCACAAGTAACAGTTTCCTTCTTTAGTTTGTACTTTAATAATCCTCCAGGTGTGTGTCGTGATCCTGGCTCTCGTCTGTACGCTGATGACTCAGTTGTCTATGAGGTGGATAAAATCTGAGATTCAACTACTAATGATCTAAACTTAGCAAGTTTAATAAATCAGATTTATCTCTAAACAACAGTAATAATTTCCTTTTTTTCCCTCTAAAAAATGTGTAGTAATAATAATAATAAGTTCAGAATTTAGACTGACATTATTGAATGAATACAAAAAATAAATATTTTTGGAATATTTGAGTCTTACATAAGTTGTAAAAGTATTTTAAATGTGTTTTTTATAAAGACAATCCATAACACCATTATGATGCCAAAAAATTAACATTTAAAATATTAATTTTAAATATAATTCTATTTTTCATGTTTTATCTGAATGTCTGGTCTCAAAGCAACCATCCAACCACCCAATAATCCATGTTTAGGGCCTATTAATATAAATATAAATCGGTGGAGTCTCTTTATAATTGAACATTCAAGATTCTTGGAGGTGAGGGTCCATTACAAATACACAATGAGAGTTTGTAACAGACCTGAAATTATGTCGGGACAAAAACAAAACAGTTTTTGTAGAAAACGCTTTTGTGCATAGCAGAAACTATTCTGTGATTTTTAAATCATAGACATTTACATATGTTCCCATAATGTAGTTTTTCATATTTGGGTCTATAAATTGCCTGGTCAGTTGAGCGGCGGTGCAGTTTGTAATTAATTTGTGACATGTCTAATCACAGCCAATGGCCCCTGCAGTGCTGAATATTATCATTATCCTCCACCTCTGCTGCTCCACCTGTGGTGCCTTAATTGATTAACTATGTTTGCCCTGATAATAGGCTGCTTATTAGACTGCCTGTTGCCTCGGGCAGGACTGCAAGGTCACCGAGGCAGATGTGCAATGGACCCTGTGTTTTTTGTTGGGTTTTTTTTGTCAGTGCTCCAAATTCCTTTTATTCTTGCATTTGTTTGTTTTTCTCAGGTTGGCAAGTGACAGCGTCGATAAAGCCGCCTTCAGGTGAAGGAGCACGGGCTACTTGGAGCAGATTGAGAGGCAGATTGTCCACTTGGTCGTGAGCCAGAACCAGCATATTGGAGACGAATCAGAGACCTCTTATCCTAAACTAGAAGGGACACGCTGTCCTCCGTGTCTGTCGGCGTTATAATCAATCAGTGCAACTCTACAAACGTGTCCTTACCTCTTCCCACTGGTGAATGTAGCGTATCAATCTGGAGAGCCTCAGCAGCCTCAGCAGACTCAGGATCTTGGTAAAGCGGACGATCCTCAGGGCCCGAGCCGTCTTGTACACCTCAGAGTCGATCCCTTTCTCCACTATGAGGAATATGTAATCCACCGGGATGGAGGAGATAAAGTCTACAATAAACCAAGTTTTTAGGTACTTCTTCTTGATAGTTTCAGGGTCCAAAATGATGTCTGAGTTGTCCTCGATGATGATTCCAGTGCGAAAGTTGAGCACCAGGTCCATGAGGAAGAAGGTGTCGGAGACCACGTTGAAGATGATCCAGGGCGTCGTGGTTTCGTCCTTGAAAAAAGTGATGCCCACGGGGATGATGATCAGGTTGCCCACCATGAACAGCAACATTGTAAAATCCCAGTAGAACCTGAGTCCAGGCGTGCCGCAGTGAGGGGGAAGAAGAGCGAGACAAACACAGAGTCAGATCAGGCAAGAAAAGAAAAGCTGGATGAGCGCTTTAAACTCAGAGTGGAAAACCGGGAGCAAAGTGCAGTGTTTCATTGTTCCCTGTCTGGAAATGCAAATATTTAAGATCAGTGAAGTTAACTCTGTAGCCACTCTCACCAAACATAACATTAGGACCACTTAAAAAATGGATCAAATACCAATGATTTTCCACTTGTCGTTGCACTTGTTAGTGATAGGATAAATTATTTGGCATGTTATCCTCAAAGATGTTGAAAAGTATGATAATTTGAGCAGGTTCCATCCATAACAACCAAACTGTGACGGTTTCACAGCTGGGTCAGTGAGAACATCTACAAAACTGAAGCTCCTGCACAGTGCTCCCAGTCTACTGCTATCAATAGGAACTAACTTTGGTCAAAGTAAGGAAGAGGGGTGAACCAGTGACAGGTTCACTGATGCACTTGGGGAGCAAAGACTGACTTTTACAGATGAGCTACTGTAGCTAATAATTCTCAGGAGGTGAATCCTGCTTCTGAGACAAGGAATACATATCATATTGCAGTAAATGTGCCTGTATTGGTCATAAAGCCATGCTTAAGCTATGCATTTTATTATGCTTAGTAGTTAAGCAATGAAATATCTTTAAATTGGAATTTTTTTCAGTTTTTAAGTGTATTAAAATCTGATATTTCCAATTATTTTAAAGAAAGTTTAATCTGCTTCATCTAATATTGATAGTTTTCTTTTTACATTGTCATTGTTCACCATCTCTGCTGCCAGAAACTTGCACAAGGTTTTATATTATTTTTATGTTTGTAAAGGGAGGGAGAGATTTTATTGTTCTTTTCTAGGTCAATAAGGATTTCTAAGTGTTTTTCTGTCTGAGGTCTGACCTGTTGGTTACAATTCCAACCAGTTGCGTTTCCCTAAAGTCTATAACACAAATAAAGAGAAAAAAGAAGCGCTTCGGCTCATTTGATAGAGATAGTCCTTTTGATTCCAAAGGAAAAGGAAGAAATTGCAAGCTTATCACCATTTTAAGCAACAAAGGCACAACTCACACCTTCAGATGTTGTTCATTAAGTTAGAAAATGTCCATCAAAGCACAGCTGTCTGTGTTTAAAGACTGAATCCTGTACCGTCTGCCATTTTGATGCGTTTAATGGCGTGATTGTCTGGATTTGACCTGCCAGTGAACAATCAGACTTAATTAAGTGAAAACTGTCCCGTTTCAATGATTAGCCACTTGATTGGTGCATCTTTGGAGTCATAACAAAGGCATAAACTAATGCCAATGCCTGATGTCAACAGAGCCATGTGATTTGCAACATTTTACCATAATTAAACATACATTTAGAACAAAGTAGCACAACTAATAATTTTAAAAAACACACAACTGGTAATCAATTGTTGCCAGAGTGAGTTTAGTTTATTTTATCAGGCAAATCGCGTAAATAAGTGGTGATGTAAGGGTCTGGAGATGGGGATGGAGGAGAAAACGGAGTGAGGTTTCAGCCCATCAGAGGAAGCTCTGCAGGACAGGTGCAGCGCTGAGTCATTACACTGCGACTTATGCAACAAGCTCCGCTTCCTGCAAAATAAATACACGCCACGAAGATAACACTTGATGCAACTTTGCCGCTGAGCCTTAATGAGAATAAGAAACGGAGTGAGAGGGAGAGGGGTGGAGGGGGGGAGCGGGCGAGCAGGCGAAGCGTCTAATTGTGTGGGTGTGAGGGATCTCTTAAGTGACTCGTCATGAATTATATCCGGACAGTTGTCTTCAAGTTGGGCTTTCAGGGCTCATCTGACTCGGCGTTATGTGATACAAGTGGGCCAAACATGAATGGTTGCCGAGAGAAGGAAGGAGGGGAGCTGTCCACTCCCTGTGGTGCTGATCCTCAGTCGGGTTCAGCCCACATTATTAATAAAAACCCGCCGCTTTTCTAACCCCCAAATACCTTTCATCAAATAAAACGCTTTCGCTGGAGGACGTTAATCACACTGAGCGCTCTATCTCTGTCTCCGCGCCCCGCGGGCCGCGGGCGGGCGCCGCCCCCGGCGGGGGGGGAGGGCAGGGGGTGG
>CAEGAF010008126.1:0-10527 GCA_903067075.1 Micropoecilia bifurca
TTTTTTTTTTTTTTTTTTTTCAAAAAATACACAGCAAACATCTGCATAGCTTATTTCTATAAATGAATTTTGGCATAAATATCCGTCTGTGTTGAAGTGTTTGTTTACAGCTGGAGTAGATACTGTATAGATTGGAAATTATTTTCTGTTTGTCCAGGACTCAAAAAACATGACAGATGGGCCTCGTGTATTTATGTACATGTGGATTTTGTTCTGACTTAATGGCTGAGTCCTGGTTTTTCAATTGCATCTTTAGGGCTGCTAATAGACACACAAATCAATAAGAATCTGCCTCACTTGATGAATGAGGAGGACTTCCCCTGATGCACACTCCCATACACACGCAGACACACACATCCACCAAGCAGTTCTGGATGTGAATACTGTATCAATGTGCTGCTCTTAGATGTGCTGAATCAAGACATTTTAGGGGGTTTTGTTTACATGTCAGACACAATTTATCCAGCATCTCTAGAAACCCTCAGAACCTCACATCTCCTGAGGTGCAGGCCCAGATTTTTGTGTGTTCTGATATTTCTTCATCTGTAAAACCTATGTGGAGAAAATGTCTGTTGATCTTCTGCAGGGAGAGTGTGGCTTGATCTCTAATGAATGTGCAGGTGTTTGTGCTTGTTTTTCCTGTTGTTTGTGTGTGTTTACTTGTGAGTGTGTGTGTCTCCTGGGGTTTTCCTGGGGCTATAGCTGCCAATCACACAGCAGTGTAAAGACTGAGACCTGAGTAGTAGCACCATCCAACCAGTCTGCACAACCCAAAACACACATTCTTCTCAGGTAAATTGAGATGAAAACACTACAATAAATATACACAGATGCATTAATCACTAAGCCAGAGAGCAGCTCTGCATTAGCATAACATTAACAGGAAGCTAAGTGTGTAGATTCCAGGTACTGTCTCTTATCTGCAGACAAGACGTTTTGCTGTAGTTTTCCTCCCCATCCTCTGAGGTGCAGTGACCTGATCACAGCCGGTCTGTAACCAACTGTATAACAGAAAAAATGTCTTTACTAATATTTATTATTCCTGTAGTCTGAACTCCACTAGTTATTTAAGTGTGTCAGTGAACAAAACATAATGTGAAGTTGTTCACAATCTACATTTTGCTTTATTATTTGATTGATATAATTTCTGATTTTTGCGTGATTTTGTCCAGTTTAACTTGAGCTATTGTTAATTTTCTAAACTATAGATAAGTAATTGTTAGGGATGCACAAATATAACAAATTAGGCTGACATGTTATATTAATATTGCTGAATATTAATTCAGCAATATTAAAATACTGGTAAATAAAATTTACCAGTATTTTATTTGATCAAATTTCTTATTTGATAACTCGATTAATAGTCAGAATTACTATGGACAGACAGAGAGAATATTATGATATTATTAAAATTCAACACATGCAATTAATTTCTAGCCTATCATAATTTATCAAGATGTAACACATAAAAAATCTTAAGTATCATGTAATTAGCATTTTTTGCAGTTATATGATGCATTCTACTGCCCCACTACCTCCCCCTACCACCAACACTCCCCCTCTCTATGTGGTAAGACAAGGTCATCCTGTTTACTGCTGGTATTTCCTCGCCTTCCTGTAGATCTAATGATTACAGAAGGCGATGAAAGATCAGCAGCACTGATCAGAATGAGTCTCTGTTGTGTCTACAGACACACTATTCACTCTGCTCTGTTCATGCCCTGGACCTTCACTTCACATATCAAATAACCCTATATATAACATGCATGCATAAAATATCTGTAAATTTGTCTATTATCTAAGGTGAGAGATTTCAGTGTGGTTTTGTCTTGACGGAACAAAGCAGTGGGTAATGATACAGGATCAATAATGGATATGAGACGGTAGCATTACACTGGTTGGACACTTAGATTTACACACACACACGCACACGCACACACACACACACGCACACACACACGCACACACACACACACACACATACACACACACACACACACACACACACATGCACACACACACAAACACACACACACACACACACGTGCACANACACACACACACACACACACACACACACACACACACACACACACACACACACACACACACACACACACATAGTGTGTGTTTATATACATGAACACACACTGTGGGAGCTGACAGTGCAATTTCACATCTGAAGTGATTCAATGAATATTTTCACCATGGAAGACAATACAGGAAAACAACAAATATAAATAAATAAAAAATCAATAAAACAAAACATTCTGCCATTTTACTACACCAAATTATTAATTTATCAATGCAAGAACTGCTACAGAGATTAAGAAAAACATTTCAAAAGGGTTATTGATTTCTATGCTAAGTTTATTAACAGTGAAACTGAAAGATTAAACTCAACTTAAGCTTTCATCTATTATTGTAAAACCAAGGCCTCATCAGACAGATAATGACACATAACACACTGAACTTGTTTGCCTATTTACTCTATAACAAGAGCATGCTGTCTAAATTACTAGCCTTATGTATAATTGCCAGAAGCAATTATAATAATTATTCATAGCTAACTTTACTCCTACAAAAGCACAACAAACTCCTTGTCCTGGTTTGTGTTTAGTGTATACAGTCACATTCACAACTAATAGATCAGTGAGTGTGAAGATGAGGTGACAGAATGCTTCTAGAGGAGCGGAGATTATTTGATTTGATGTTAGATTTCATTTTTAAATGAGCAAATGCCATCAACAGATATTCAGTTTTTTGTTTCATTGCAGTTGCATAATAATTCCACTTTGGAATGATGGTACAAAACCTCCTGGATGTAATCTGTTGATCTGTCTCATGAAGATTACATTTTTTTAAAGTTGATTATTTCCCAATTAGCTTGCATGTTAATTAGAACAGCAACTAATGTTAGTTGGCTGTTCTAATGGGTACAATCTGTCCAAGTGCTGGGATCCACTGCATGCCAAACAGTTTCAGCACAAACCAGAGCCACCTTAGAGATTCAAAAATGCCAGACAGAAAAGAGCTTAGAACTGGGTGTAAGACTTTGGTGTGAGGCACAGCAACGTTTTAAAAACCAGAAAAACTAAAATCCGCCCACTTAAAATACTGTCAACATGACTACACTGCAAAAAAGTCAATACATTTACGGTAAAAAACGGTAAAAGACCAACAGTTTTTGACCGCCATATCCAAAACATTTTGTTACCATAGAAAATACATGGAATTACTGTAAGTTAACACTGCAAAAAAACTCCGTAAATTTACGATAAGAAAACTGTGAAATACGAACGGTTACTGACCGTAATATCCAGAACATTTTGTTACCGTAAAAAATACATGGAATCATAGTAAGTCGACACTGCAAAAGAAAATCCGTAAATCTATGGTAAAAAATGGTAAAATACCAACAGTTACTAACTGTAAAATCCAAAGCATTATAGTGCCATAGAAATATGTGGAATTATCATAACTCAATAAACATATATCCTAAGTAATTTTGACAGTCATGAATGTAGAAAATACAGAAATATATTGTAAAAATATAAGCAATTGTAAAGTACATAGAAAAATATTGTAATATTGCCAGGAGTTAATTATCCTAAACTTAACATTTACTAATTAGCCAAAATGACAAATTTTGCAGGTGCACAGAGTGGTTGCTTTGCAGCAAGAAGGTTCTGGGTTCAATTCCCAGCCCTGGCCTTTCTGCATGGAGTTTGCATGTTCTCCCTGAGCTGTGTGGGTTTTCTCCAGGTACTCCGGTTTCCTTCCACAGTCCAAAAACATGACTGTCAGGTTAATTGATCTCTCCAAACTGTCCCTACACTATTTACTAGTGTAAATAGTGTCTCTGTGTTGCCCTGTGACAGACTGGCGACCTGTCCAGGGTGACCCTGCCTCTCGCCCGGAACATTAGCTAGAGATAGGCACCAGCAACCCTCCTGACCCACCAAGGGACAAGGGTGTCAAGAAAATGGATGGATGGATGGACAAATTTTGCTGATATTTATATCTACAATGTAAAACTCTAAATAAGATGTAAAACTGGTGTGACATTTTGGTTTCTTTTTTTAATAATACCTTTAATACACCAAACTGAAATCTCAACAGTAGACCAGGCTTCGATCTAGCGACCCACCAATTGCAGAGCAAACTCCTACAGCCAACACCACCATCATGTATAAGAATATTTGATTAAATTGCTTGGATGAAGCTGATGTTGGTTTCCAATTGCTGCTTCCAATTTGGGAAATGGCTAAAGGGCAATTCCACCTAATTTTTCACATCAGCATCTTTAATTTACTCTAGCTAAAAAACTACAACACCTAGACTCTTCAAATCTGGACTAGAATCTGGATCAGAATATGTAAAACCAAGTTTGGGATTTGCGAAACCTTTTTCTGATTTATGAAACTTCAATAAAGAACAATTCTAGTGTTATCCAAAATCATAAAAGTTGTGAAGTCGCCCTTCATTGAAGTTTCACAAATCCCACACTTGGTTTTAAATATTGTGCTATTAGTAGAGAACAGAGACTTTTTCATTTTGTTATTGTGATAAATACCAGGGTTTACAGTAAATGTATTGGGAAATATGGTAAAATACTGGCAGTTTAGGTTGCCAGAATTTATCGTATAAAGATGATAAAATTCTGGCAACCACAGCTGCCAGTCTGTTACCGTAAATTGAGGCCTTTTTTTACAGTGTACAGCAATACTGCTCCTCACAGAGGTGATGGAATAATGTCCAAGGCCTTATTGCATGTCTTCTTTTCAATACATAAAATATAAATGAACAGCAACAAATAAAATTAACACATCAAAAATTTTGATAAGTTGGGACAAACATAAATAAATCAAAAGTACATTTTCTAATGGCATGTTGGATCAGATAATAAAAACATTCATCTTTATCATTTAAAGAAAATGATCTAGTGGGAGGACAAAATCTTAAAAAAAAAAAAAAAAACTTACCAAACATGTTCGGAGGAGTTGCTTTGAGTTTTATCACCCACAAAAACTATATTACTTTCTTGATGGTGATTTTTTTTTGGAAGGGGGGAATATGACAAAATGTCGTGTTGACCATTTTTTTCCATAACACTAAAGTATGATGTGAATATACACGGATCAATCAGGATTCTGGTTGGAGTTCTTCTCATTGTTATGTTTTTATATGCTGGTTTTTAATGGGAGATGTAACGTTCACAATGTCAGAAAGCATATGCCAGGTTCTAATATAATGTCAGTAGCATCTACACAGCTAAACATGCTGAATTCCTGTTGTTCTCCCCTGCATGTTTCCCTATTTCATCTTCTGTCCATCTTTCTGTCAGATAGAGTGACCTTGTATTTAATTTACTGATAATTATATGGATTTATTCCACAGAGGTCTTAATTAGAATGCTAGACATATCGACTGCCTCTATCATCTCCCTCTTCCTTCCTTTACACATCTCTTCTCCTCTATGTCCATCTATCTCTGCTTCAGCAACCAAACTGCTTAAAAACCTTGTAAAGGAAAGAAGGAGACCGAACACAGGGAAAGTAACATGAGCTTCAAATTAGTTGGTATTCAACTTCTCAGATGCATCCAAACATGAATTATGCTAATTTAAAAGTTTAAAAGCAATAAATGTACTGTTTAGAATGCTAAAAGACATTTTACCATATTTTAATACATTTAATTACTGATTTCACAAGAAAAGGGTTTCAACCTAAATACATTAATTCAGAATTAGATTAAATTTGTTGATCCCTGCAAAGCAAAACAAATACTGGCATCTGTTACTGAAAACAAATTAAAAACCATTAGAAGACTTGCAGGCATTTGGAAATTAATTTAAAGCTGTTTGTTGACAGTATGAACAAACTTAACAGCAAGATACCCAATACTGTCACACTGCAGATGAACAACTAATAAACCTCATCTCTGTGTAACAAATATACAGCTTGTATTGTTGAACATCCTGACATTGTGAGCTTCGTTTTGCTGTTCGTACTCATTCCCTACAAAATAAAAACAGCCCATGATCTACATAACACCAAACTTATCACAAGCCAAAACTAAAGTGTGGGGAGTAAGACTAGAAGAGCAACACTGTTTTGTAAAAAAAAAAGTTTTTGCTATCATTTAGAAGTGTAAATAGTGTAACATTTTTTAGTTTATATCAGGATCCATATTATGGAGAGCCAGTCAGACAAAGTACTGCTTCTATTCTCGTGTTGCCTTACTGAAAACCAACAAACAAAGCATCTCATTAAATTGGACATGTCACTGCTTCATTTTGCATGTCCGTTTTCAAAATGAAACAGTAATATCTAAAAAATGGCCTGTGCTGATTTGTGGGTTGTTATAGGTAGTTTGATCACACATCAGAAATAGTAGCATCTGAGGAGAGGATTTTTAACCTCTTAACCTGCAGCGGAACACCCCCGGGTTATTTTTCCATTGTATTTTCCAGCGGAGAAGGTTAAGGGTTTTTAATCAGCAGTTGCCAAAATGAGGCCAACTAAAGAAGGAAAAAACTCTCCCATCCGAGAATACTTTGAGATGACTTCTCACAATAAGTTTCTAAGATAATGAACCCTTTAGCTTCTGCAAATACTTACCTTCCAGAAGTTTCCATAATTATTTTTGTTTTGTCTGTCCCAACAAGCATTGCACTCCCAACAGGCTAATGTCAATATTGTCAATTTAGTCTATGACATAAAAGATAGTACAATAGTCAGAATAGAGCAAATGATTTGGGTACAAATAATTTTAACAACTATAAAAGATGGCAGTTAAATAGGTTTCAGTTAATTTACTGTTACTAAGCATGGGTTTGATAAAAAAAAAACACACTTTGTGGCAATATTGCAAATACTATTTTTTTTAAGTATGATTAATTTGACTGACAAGACCATCACAGTTTCAGCAGCAGATGAGTAATGAATGCAGCCCTCTACTTTTGGCAAAGCAGAGGGCTGCAAAGCTTCATGAGGCTTCATTTGGCCACCATTACCAAAAACTATGAGATTCAAACAAACAAAAAAGATGTGTGACCAGAGGAACCAGACCTAATGGGATTGAACAGGAGGAACTAGGAGGAGTGAGAGCAGCAGAAGTACTTAAGTACTGAGAGAGTGAATGTTGGAACAAAGAAGAGCTGATGCACTGACTGATTGCAGGTGTGAAGGGAGAGAGAAAGTGGCAAAAGGGGCAAGGGAGAGTACACAAGAGACTAGGAAATAATCTAAAAAAATAAAACTATACTAATCTAGAATAACGAGACACAAGAACATAAACTGGAATCTCTAATAAAGGACTGAAGTAAAAACAGAAAGAAAACTGATCTAATGAAAATAAGAAACCAAGGAACAGAAATAACGAAAAGCCCAGAACAGCTCAAACAACCCAAAGTCTCAACACAGCATTCATTGTGTGTCATTGTTTGCAGAATGTGAATAAGTGTTAAAGATTGCATCTTTAAACTAAATCACAGAGAAGTTTTTCTTCAGGAAATGAGCTGCTGGTTTTGATGTACACATTTAAGCAACTTTGATAATAATGTTAGGCAAGCATAACTGGAGATCATATAGACTACAATTAATATTAAAGTCCCAATCATTATTTACATCTGAGAGTTATTCTTAATGTATTGCAGTTGAAACTGTCTGTTCCGTGTATTGGGCTGGTCTGAAAAAATAAAACGCAGTAAAGTGAAATAAATGCTCAGCTGAGCAGCATGTCTACCAACTGTGTTTTCTGCTGGCCGAGGCAGAAAGATATCACTTGGTTTTTTTGATGTGTGATTAATTATTTTGGTGCCAATCCATTGCAGCTTTCCTCCATATTGAATTATAATATCATTTAAAAAACATAATTAAGTTTTTAATCTGACTGACAAAAATGAAAACTCCACTCTCTCTTTTTTTCTGTCTTCCACCAGATCAGCAAATAGGAAGCAGTCTGCAGGCCTTGCAAGCAAACCTACATAGACACAGCAAGGCAATATGTGTTCTTTTTAAGATGGCAGTGGAAAATAGTGGTGGATGCTCCCAACTTGTATTTATGTAAATTTGAAAGTTTCCTTGCATCTAGTTCTATCACAAGAATTTCATCTTTTCATTGAGCGACTGCTAATAAGGGGAGGTATGAAAAATCAACTTTTTTGAGCTTAATACAATGTTATTCCATCACCAAAATCATAGACTTAAAATCATAGAGGGTTATTTTATTGATTTATTCATACATGTTTGAGGAAGTACTAGAATAAATAATCACATTTAGCATGTCAAAATAATGCCTACTCATTAAGTAGTGAGTAGGCAACTGACTAAATGTTTCAGTTTAAAAACATGAACATTCAAAATATTTTTGACCTCTCTATTATCTAGAATGGAGTTGAGAAGTCTGAAAAGAGGGACTTTTTGTCACAGTTTTTAGTTACACTATCTACATTAATCTAAGAGTGGGAAGTAAAAAGGAAAGGGAAAGTAATTGTTGAAAATCTGATTTCATCCATCAGCTTTTAGCACCAGAACTGACGGAAAAGAACTGAAAAAAATGAGTGCCTTACTTTGATCAGACACAGCATAATTCAATTCAAAAATATGTTATTTATTCCAAAGGGAAACTAAATATTTTCACAACTCATATCATCCAAATGCTGTGGGCAGGAAGGAGCTCCAGTAGCAGTCAGTCAAGTCCCACAATGCCTCACAATAAAGACTATTGCTGCATGACAATCCCATGACTGTAATGAGACGCTAACAGCTCAGTGAAACGGAGATCATATTCCACAGAAACAGAATAGAAAGACAGGAAAAAAGAAAATAAACTTTCATTGCACCT
Organism: Micropoecilia bifurca; assembly: GCA_903067075.1. Classification (NCBI taxonomy): domain Eukaryota; kingdom Metazoa; phylum Chordata; class Actinopteri; order Cyprinodontiformes; family Poeciliidae; genus Micropoecilia; species Micropoecilia bifurca. The sequence goes on from CAEGAF010008126.1 coordinate 8,851, forward strand.
GACATCATCACCGCAATATTTACCAATATTATCATCCATCTGAAGATTTTCTAATATCATGGAGCTCTACTGCATTATTGCTAGGCATTAAAGAAAACTGTTACTGAAAACAGAGCTAGATGCTGCATAGAGGAACCATAAAATACAGCTTATTCTTTTTATCTAATTTTTGACACTTGGTAGATATAGTTTTCTTGGTAAAAATAGTATATAAAAAACCTTGACTTAACAGTATTCACTTTTGTATTGTCAGCAGAGAAAAACAGAAAAAAGGAACCAAACAACCAGAAAACAGAAAATGTAGTTATCTACATATACGTTTTTGTGATCCTCAAGCTTTTCAATGATTATCATATAATTACAGACTGATGATCTGATTTCATGGATTCAAGCAGCGAGACATGTAGCAAAAATTAATTAGTAAACTTCCAATTTCTGTTAACACAACAAAATGTTATCCCCTGGTGATGAGCTCAGTTCAGACCATTAAAAATCCAGTAGATGCCTTCATAATAAAGTTACCTTAAACCAATTTAGAGCGTTTTCAAATCCATCACTATGGGACTCCGAACAAGAAAATTAGATGTGGCTTTTATTTATGTGCCAGGTGGGAGAATCAAGATTCTGGAGGTAAATTACAGGTAATTAATTACCTGTAATTTAAAGTCAATTTTCTGTAATTCATTGACTTAATGATAAACAAGGATAGAGAATAGCACTTTTGAGCAAATAAAGTAATATTGTTAGCACAAAATTCCACTTGTGTCTTGGATAATTCCTAAAACCCAGATAATATTCATTTCCTTGGACAAATTAACACTCCTGCATTAATCAGTTAATTTGGTTTTGCTGGATGTTTTATCAGTTTGATTGAGATACTTTTCAAATCCGTTTAAGTCGATTCAAAAACGTAATTACATTTCCAAACTACGAACAGATTTGAATTTGCTTACCATAATTCAGATCAAAACCTTTTCTTAATGCCATTAAAAGAGCAAGAATGAAAACAAGACCTGGATTGTTTTCCACATAGTGTGTAATAAATAAGATGGTTAGCAAAGCCAAGCGATATAATATCTGGGATGAGTGGATGGGATTACAAGCAAACAACAAATTTTATTCTTCAAGAGAAGAGAAAAATCTTTCCCCAAACCCCAAAACATTTCAGTAAGCACATGCTTTAATGATTCATTAACTTTATTCTTAGGATTAAAGTAAAATCTGAACTGGTCAAAACATAAGAATAAAAGAACTGGAATTTAAAATATAGTTAGTTCTTTAGTCCATTTATGACATAGCTGCTTCTTGTTAACATCCTAAGAATAAACTGAATTAAACATTGTAATTAACTTGTATTCATTCGCAATAGACTACAAAAGTTAAAATAATGAATACAACATAATGATAATGATAATGTGGCATGACTATTAATCCTGAGAGATCTTAATATTTACCACAGTGCTTTGAGAAAGAAGTCTTCCTGAAGGAATTACATCATGAAAAAAGCAGTCATGCTTTTGAGCAGCGTTCAAAGTTGTTTGAATACAACGTTAGAAAAAAATATTAGAAATGCTGGTGCACCTGTTTGCTCAGGCATATCATAGCAGCAGCAGCAGCAGCAGCTTTACATACCGATATATATATATATATATATATATATATGTATGTATGTGTATA
>CAEGAF010008129.1:0-36375 GCA_903067075.1 Micropoecilia bifurca
CACAGATCTTAATATAAATTTATTTTTTTTTTGATATATATATATATATATATATATATATATATATATATATATATATATATATATATATATATAGAGTATTAATATTTATATATATATATAGAGTATTAATATTTATATAAGGCATTATTTGTGTGAAATCGGATACACTCAAGGCTATTATGTGACAAAAAGTAAAAAAAAAATATATATATATATATATGTATGTGTTTTCTTGGGGTTTTTTTAACAAAAAGTTTTAAAAAATACATATGTGTGTATGTATTTATTTTTTACTTTTGTCACATAATAGGCACATTTTTACCAAATCAAATCTTAAAATTATGGAATGTGGTTGTAATCAGCCCCCATTAGTAAATGTTTGTAGAACTCCCTTCGCTGCAAATATCGTATATTTCTCTACCAGCTCTGCATATTTTGAGAATAACATTTTTACTTAATGTTTTTTTTTTTTTGCATAAAAAATTAGGACTGGAAAATCAAGACATTAGCTACTAATTGACATATCTAGTGTAGCTCTGGCTGTATTTTTGCCCTTCCTACTCTGCTGGAAGGTGAACGTCTAACTCAGTCCCAACTCTTTTTTTCAGCACCGAATGAGGTCTGCTTCCCGAAATGCTCAATATTAAAGTTGGGTCAAGTCAAATCAATTTTTAATTATGCAGCGCATTTCATGCACAAAGGAGCATAATTTAGCTCCTTCCATTTTCCATTTAACAGTGACTAAGTTTTACTGTCCATGGAGAAGAAAATCATCTCCGCAGTTTGATGCTGACGTCACCCTTTTTGACTGCTGGCAGCACTTTAACTGGAACAAAAATGTCATACAATTGTGGGATAAACACACCGGTGATATTTTTATATAGATCTACTAGTTTTACTGTACAAAAACTAAAAAGAATAAAAGAGCAATGTTAATTTTAAATCCAATTTTAAATTCAGTGTCAGAGCCATTTTTATTAACTTCAAGTTTCATGGTGTCATTTAAGATGAACAACCAGTAGGTTTGTATATATATATTTGGTAGGTTTGTAGTTATCTAATACAAGTATCAACTCTCTCCATTTTTAGATGGTTAATGGAAAAGCGCTGTGTGAGAAAGCTTGGAATGCTGAAATGTAAATCCTATTTACGGTATTCGGTTAGATATGAATCCGCACAAGTTTTTCAGATATAAATGTGCAAATATACATTAAAAACCATGTTATGTTTTGTTTTTGTTTTTTTACTTCACTATTATGCACCAATATGTGTTGATCTGTTCAATAAATTACCAGTAGAAACATTGAAATTGTGGTTTTAAAATCACGAAATGTTATAAAGCTCAAGTGTTATGAATATTTTTGCAGACCTTGGTATGTAATTCTTATGTAAAATCAGTCATTTCTCTGCTCACGCCCATTTCCCCCGCAGCCCCTCTTCTGTCCCCACTATTTTGACTTCTGGTGTTCAGATGTTTTTCTATTCATGTCACACACTGAGGACAAAAGATTTTTATAGATGTTTGTTTGAAACAAAACATAATCAGTCTGGTAGTTGTGCTCGCAAATATGTTGTTAATTATCACTTAACTGCCTTTGGAAAGCACTTTAGGGAAAGGATTTATACAAACACAGAAGGACCCTGACAGCTGTGGAATAAATAGAAAGAGGTAATTACTTCCGAGTGCGCTGGCAAATGCTCGTCATATGCCAGCAATGACATCATAGATAAACAGTGTAAATACAAAAAAAAAGTAAAGTTTACGTACAAACACACCTTGTCCCAATGATCTGAAGAGAACTTTGTTCTGTAAATACTCTCATGTACGAATCTAAAACTAAAGATGGATAGTAAGCACTTCTTCTCACTGCTTTTGGCAAATACTTTAGTTGCAGCTCAACGCTAAATCTAAAAAAAATAAATAAATAAATAAAACACACAAATACAACACACTGAAAAGCCATTTTACAGCTAAATTTTCCCCAAAGTCTTATTAATCACTCTGTCCTTATATATATATATATATATATAAAAAAACTAAAAATAAAATAAAAAAACATCCACATTGTGCAGCCAGGAGATGTTGCGAAACAGCAAGATGAGTTGGTCTCAGACTGAGTGGCTGAAGCTCAGTATGGAAAAGTCACATAACAACAGAGGCTGCCTGTCCTGACTGGCTGAGCCAAGAAACAACCAGCAAACAGGAGCTGTGAAGACGGAGCTCAGCATGGAAGCTTTACTGATGTTGTGCATTCAGGGTTCACTTTGAACAGAGTCTGTCGGTAATCCAACAGGAAATCTAAATCCACGCAGCACAGCACTGCTGCGGGGAGGACAACCTTTGACACTGTGAGTCCATCTCAATTTAAGGCTAAAGTTTCAACAACGTAAAACTTAAATGCAAAAATATGGTTTCTGAAGTCCCAAAGGAGCCATCTGCTTCAGGAAAACATCAATAACTTTTACATATCTTAAATCCTGCTTAAATACAATTATTTCTCTTAATTTTGATGATTTTTTTAAACAGGTGATGAAACATTTAAAATTAAAATATTACAGAATATTATCAGATCAAAAAAAAATCTTTAAAAACAGAAATGGGGGGGCTTAATGAGAAGCATGTTTAATACCTACTTAAAAGATGATATTTTGAAAATGTACTTTCAGTCAATTTCACCAACACAGCAAGTCAGATCCTGATGAGCCAAACCCTAAAAGTGTTACTTAGACGGGTTGTGAGAGTTTCGACTCTCTGACATCTCCTACTCAGGGATCTGGAGTCGTGTGTTTCGGTGAGGAGGAGGGCAGACGATCAGACTGTCTGCTAACCTGATAAGCCTCTGGAGGGATTTCCTCTCAGGCTGGGGCTGAACCGCACACACATACTGTAAATCAGAATGCTCCCGGCTGAGCAGCTGTAGAAGGCAAAGAGCAGCTTTTGTAGGAGATGGTTTCTCCTGGGGACTCTCAGGAAATAAAGTCTGTACTCCACCTTCTTTAGTAGCCGTTTGGTATTTGCCCCCCAGGTTAGATTATTCTATATTTCCATTCTCAGAATACAGAAGGCTGACTCCCTCTCCACACATCAGATGAATATTCGTTTTTCTCAAAGTCAATAACCAGTTTTGCTGCTGTTGCAGATTATTGACTCTGCTCGATCCGGTGAGCTCGCTCTCTCTAGCCCCCGTGATTAACCTGAGCTAAGCTGTGTCATCTGCAGACTTAATGATGCTGTTGCTGGATCGATAGGGGAACAACATAGGCGGATTGTGAAAGTGAAGTTTCCACACAGTCTTGCAGAGACTGTATCTCCACTGTACTGGGTACAGTGGAGATACAGGAAACAGTTCTGATCTTTCTGAGAAACCTGGCAAGAAGGTCCAGAAAACTGTATTTACTTAAAATATCTTGGTCTGGTATTAAAATTTGTTAGATAAATTAAACTTTCCTAAGTCACTTTAGGTCATTAAGACCTAATGAGTCAAAAAAGAAGATCAATAGTGGCATGTAAAAAATAAATCTGAATTGCAATGATTCATTTTAACAATGTTCAAATTCTAAATTTACTCCTACGTCACCCTGATGCACACCTATACTAATTTTACATAACCTGCATATTGACAATAGCATGGAGCCAAGTTTAGCAGGGCAACTATTTTTACAGATATCAGAAATATCTGTAGAAAATAAGATTGTAACAAATTAGATTAAAATCAGAATAACCTTAAAAGGGAGAACATGGCAAGTCATTTCAACCTGACTTATTAAACTGTACATTTTAGCATTAAAATATTACTGCTTGCAGACAGGGGTCTTGAACAAACGTTCAACCAACATCCCCTTTCTTTTTTTCCTGACGTGTTGCAGTAACAGCTGGAGCATTGCAACACTCTAAAAAGGCAGATGTTACCCACTGGAAAAAAAAAGGGAATCGTTTGACTCCCTTAGTTTGAAACTCGTTTGGGGAGCATGGCTGAGAATTTAGGGAGATACCACAGCTAACAAGATATTAAACATCTGGCAAAAAAATGCCATGAGACAAGTTTATAAGAAATCTGCCATCTTTGTCCACTCTGTTAAAAGCAGCTGTTTGTTGATATGTTAAGTCCTACTTCATAAGGTCACTCATGACCATTTAATGTTTTCAGATTGTAGTTTTGCAAGTTTTATTAAGCTATGAAATGTGTCCATATTATCAGAAGCTGAAGCCCTTCCCACGTAAAGACAAACATATTTAGAGATTTTACAGTGACAGGTTATTAATGTGGCGCTACTCATAGATTTTGGCACAGTTTCCTCTGTCGCTCTTTAAAATTATCAAGCACTCGAAACTCTAATTCAGAGGAGCCAAACAGTGTGGCTAACAGTGAGTTTGTGGACTCTGCTATCATTCTGTCCAAGTATGACATAGCTGGGAGTGATGAGAATGAATTTTTCTTAAATGGATTTTATGAGCCGGTAAAGATTCACTGCAACCTCAGATACTCTGAAATGTAGCGCTTTGCAAAGGTTTCAAACCCCGTGCATAGAAGGGTTTCATCTCAAAACAACTACAAAGCTTCAGTTGACAGATCTATACAATAAATCTGAATATTATTGAAAAGTTTATTTATTTTAAGTCACCCTAACCAAATTCCACAATCTCCATATAAACGCTGATAGATTTTTCATCCTTTCCTTCTCTTAGGGGACGACTCTGGGTGGCATCTTCCCCAAATTTCTTTTGCCTACATGTAAAATATAAAATGTGGAGGATCACTGCATGCCACCCTGAACACATGGTGGTGGCAGCATCATTTTGAAAGTTTGGCAGCAGAGGCAGGGAAGCTGGTTGGGTTTCTTGGAAAATGGAATGAAATTCAACCTCTTCTAATGAAACCAAATATTTATGATGGAAACTCAGTCATTCTTTATGCAAATGTTCCAATTTTTAAATAAAGGTTAGTCAGTGACTATATAAAATCAGAAATATATCATACAATCATTATAGTTTGTTTTCCCTGTGTAAAATTTATAATAATTTATAATACTTTGCACATTCAATAAAAAAAATACTAATTCTTGTGAGCTTTTAAAATTGCATCTGCTTTGCAAGTAATCACCAAGTGGGGTTTGTTTATCTATACCCATTAATATATTTTTATTCTGTATAAAATCTGTTTTTTGCATGTGGGCATATGTTGACAGTTAGCCCTGCTGACTACTGAAGATTTTCATGGTTGCCTGGGTTAGTCAAAGACTGAAGCATATGTGCAAGAATGAGGTCACACACAGGGGCCAAAATGACTTAAACTGATGCTGAATCATCTAACAAGGGCAGCGAGCAGAACACAGAAAAACAGTCAAAACAAAAAGCCAGCAGTAGGTAAAAACACCAGCTGCCCTCTTTACAAATAAGAAAGAGTTCTTCAGGGTTCACAGCAAGCCAAGTCTGTTTAAATAATCACAAGAAGTGTTGTGTATTGAGTGAAGTGACCCAAAAGAAGGAAGTTGGCAATGTTATTTTTGAAGAACAGGTAAAAAGGTGGAAAGCAGGCTCCCACAAGAAGCCCGCAAACATGTTCTGAGAAAGGAGAATATATGCTATGCATAGCATTGCTTTTGCGATGCAATCTGAATTTGAATATTCTGGCCAAACTAAATGTTATTTCTGTGGTGCAAGATTCTGAATATGTGTTGTGTTGCCGGAGCTACAAACACAGAGAGCAGCTGAATGTAAGTATGACCAGATTCTTGCTGCAGGGCAAATGTCTTTTCCCGAGTTGTTGCAAAGTTCTTCCATCATCCCATCATGTTTTTTTTAAACTAGGTCATGGAAAACTGCTAAAGGAAAGTCAATCAAAGTTGTGTGTTTTTTTTTATTATTATTATTATTATTTTATTTTACTATTTAGGCAGGTGCAAAATTTTACCTTTGGGATGATCTTAAACGACAAAAATTTGACTGAATCATAGATGACACATGTAGAAATCAGGCCGTGACTAATGCATAGACTTATTCCAAGGTGGGCATGTTGATTTGATTTTTTTCCCACTTCGCATGCTGCTTATCTCTAAATCCTTGAGAAGATCAGATTTCCAAAAGGGGAATGAAGCCCTTATTATGGGGCGGATCTTGACCAAACTCTGTCTAAACATACAAACATATTGTCATATTCAGTCAGTTAGGACATGGATTCTGATGAAACTCATTTGTTAAATTCACAGTAACTTTTGAAAACAAACTTTCAGATGCCATTACAAAAATATCACTAAGACCACATTTCACTATTAAAAATGTTTTTTATTGGTCTGATGCGCAGTATTCTAATCTTAAATTATGCATTTTCAGAAAATTATCATGACTAATCAAAATAAAGGGCTTAGAATCAACAATCATTGCATAAATCATATAATGTCTTTCACTTCATAAAACAAGCTACTGAAATATAAACATCTCAATTATATTAAATTTTATTAGGTAACTAATTAAAGGTCCTAAAACCAAAAATGTATTTGGAATCCTGATCAACCAGTGTGCAACTAACTTCAAGAGAGAAATATTTTACACAATGCTAAATATTGGAATTTAATGTAACAGACCACCACAAAGCAATGCATAACTATGAAAACTGAAACGTGGGAAACCTTGCAAGGCACTGCGGGTGCTAGTTCATCTTACAAACAGTGAAAGTTTGCATAGGTTATCAGACGTTTTTGCAGAAAGAAACAGTTTAAAACAAATGCCACCAAATAGTTGAAGCCAGTGAAATCGGGAAAAACAATTAAAGAACCTTAAGCCGAATTGCAGATAGACGAGTCAATTAGATCATGTTAAAGGGAAGCAGTAAGAAAGTGTGTCGAGTATGAAGTGAGTATGGAGACGAGGAAGAATGCTTCGTGAGCCTCTTTTTCTACCAGACTGCTAGTTTAACTGCCAACAATGCATCTGTTCCTGAACACAGCAGTAAGTATGGAAAATTCCCTGGCAGAAAGAATCTCAATCGGAGAGAGATAAACACACACGACTGGAAACTAGGACATGAACTCTGTTTGCCCTTCTAGGTAACTTTGACCTGTGCCTCTAAGATTTATCCCCACATATGAACAGGGGTCCTCACCATCCATCAACTCCTCTCACGCTTCCCTTCTGTTTTTGTCTTTATTCCCCAGAAGCAAAGAGCTCCTTATGCCACATTCAAGAATTTTGAAACTGATCAATAATCCCCTAATGGCTTTGGTTATTGAGGTGCAGGCCAGCTTCTAACTTTTTTTGCTTATTCTATAGTCACCATTTCACTCAGCACTCACTCATGCGAGGCCCCGCAGCAGGAGAAGACGAGAGACGGAGAGGATTTTATGGGAAAATGATGTTTTCCAAACTTTGACCTCAATTTTTTTTTCTTCTCTTTGTAAAGTACCTTCTGTTGTGACCCAGTCATTTTTTCCATGCTACTTTCTGCTTCTAATTTTCCATGTGGAGATGTGTTTTGACAGACAATGGAATATATCAGAGGGGTGAATGGATCCTGATAGATTCTTGCGAAAAAAAAATAAAAATCCAGAAAGACGTCTACTCTCTCCAGTATGATCTCATCATGTGTGACATACGGAGTCTGGCGAGACACGTTTGCTGTGTTTATTGAATCTGAGCATATATTGAAGTTTTAGATTTTTAGTCAGTGTTTATATTCTTCTCTCTGCTGTCGGAGCCCTTGGATGTTAAAGGTAACAAGAGTTGATGTTTCACCACATGCCACCTGTCCAAAAACATATCATTGCAATTCTGTTCACTTAGGGGCAGGCGGTTCCGATGACATCAGCTGCATGACCGCACCAGGCAGTTTTCTGACAGCCAACACTGGAAGGTAACTGGAACCGGTACAAAGGCTCAAATATCCTACGCATTAAGACGCGGATAATGCTTTTCCATCTTGTATAATTTAATTGATTAGGAGAGACAAATTGTGCATGTCAAAATAAAAGTGTTTGTTTTAGCTACTGATAGGGGTAGGCAGTCTTCTGAAATCGTTACAGGTTCCAAGACCTGCTAAGGTTTCATTTATCCCTCCCTTCCCACCAACTTGGGGCATGAAAATCTCCTTGTCTTTTCTGATTATCTACCTATCAAAGAGTAGGGAAAAGGCAATAGTCCATTGAATAATATTTCAACAACCTACCAGCAATTTATGTCGCTTCTGTTTAAATAAAGTCATGCAAAGTAGCAACTAGCTACCATTACAGGTTTGATTGCTAACTTGTAGCAGAGATTTTTGTTGTTATTATGTTACGCTCATGTTGACTTAGCTGTTTTTCTCCTCCCACCATCTCTCTGCAGGTTTAGTCGGGAAGGTGCAGCTTCATTTGGTCGTCATCAAGCGTAATCAGGAGGTGCATTTAGAGGTTCAGGTTCTCCACGACTCCAGATGGTTCTTTCAGCTTCATCCAGCTTCAGCTTAATCACTGTTTTCTACCAATCTCAGTTTGAGTACTTGTCTTCCTCCTTTGATTAACCTCTTCCTGGATTCCTGGATCGGCCTCCCGTGCCGCTGAGCTCACCTGGGTAAGTTGCAGTCAGTCCACGTCCTCCTGGGATCTGCCTCACGCGTCGCCGACTTCTCCGGGCTCAACCTTTGCCTGTCCCTCAGCGCTTCTTGGATTGCCTCGTTGTATCATCTCTCCGGATCCCTGCTCGTTTGCTCACCTGTCTGTCCACGATCCACTGCCACTTCCTTTCCTGGAAACACCAACAAGTAACCAACGTCGACAGAACTACTCACCTAGTCTCAGCGTTAGTAGACATACACACATCTCCCTGGATCACCATTTTCATGATCAGCAGCGAGCCCAGCTCTTCCTCTTCCTCAGCCTGCACATCATCCATTATTCTCCACACCCATATTAATCATTTACCTCTTCCCCCAATGTGGACCGAGCTGGTTTCCCTTTCCTGTCACCGTTTCTACACCAAGATCCTGTTATGCTAGTAAGCAACTCTTTTCACTTACCTCATCCGTGTCCGTATTTGTGGCCTGCACCAGAGTCAACCTACCCAAACATGACAGTTCTGTATAGGCTTCTGGATGAATTACAATATGCATGTTGCCGTTGATGCATAGATGTATGCAGTATATTAATTCACAAAGGTCAACTTCAAGTTCACTTAATCAGTCTGATTCAATATGCTAGAGCAGAGGTCACCAACTCCAGTCCTCAAGGGCTACCATCCTGCAACTTGTAGATTCACCTCTGCTCCAAAATGTCTGAATTCCCTCACCAGGATTCATTCCTCTCTGCAATAGGCTGGAAACGAGCAGTTTATTTGATCCAGGTGTGCTTGAGCAGAGACACATCTAAAAGTAGCAGGATGGTGGCCCTCGAGGACTGGAGTTGGTGACCCCTGTGCTAGAGTTGATCAAGTTATTGTATTGAAATAAATAGAATGTGTAATGTTTATGTCGTTTAATATTATGACGTTTCTAATTATTAGTTCATGTTTTCCCAACAAAAACAACACACAAATCCTACCACACCCTTCAAGATAAAGAACAGTAACTTCATTCCTTTAACTCTATTTTTTCTTTCTTCCGTTGTCCTCTGCACATCACAAGTTTCCTGACCCCTAAACCTTTGAGTAATTGCTACCAGCTCAAATCTATACAGTCTTCCAAATACTATCAGCAACAGTTGGAAAATGTTTTGATGAAATGTCCTTCACATCAAATTGGAAAGCACAGTCCTTTTTTAAGGGTGATGAGAAAAATTTGAACTGACAAACACAAACAGGGTTTTCTTCTCTGGGTCTCTTGCTCTGGTGATCAATCGATTCTGCAATTGCCACATTCTTTTCCAAGTCGGGGCCCCAGAAAACACTTCTACTTACAAAGAGTTTCTAGCTTGCTTGCGAGAAAAAGTAATTCCCTCCTGGAAGAGCAAATTACATCCGCAACGGGAAAATCAGCAGCCAACAAATACTGTCGCAGATGCTTTCATAATGAGTTTCTAAGGCCACCTCATCTAACCTGATCAAAAATGGGAGAAGTGTAATCCAGAAAATGAAAGGGCAAATCTCCTGTAGCTTTTGAAAATGAAACAATGGCACATTCAAAGATCAAATCTTTCATAACAAAGACATATTGTAGTATGAGGATTTAAATAATCCCATCATTAAACATGATTTTCTGTAATTAAAGCATTAGCCTGTCATAAAAGTAGTGATTCCACATTCTGGATTTGTCAACTGGCAAGAAGTTAGTCTAAGTCTGAGCAGAAAATCAGTGTTATTCTGTTACAACACTGTACATGGCCTGAACCTGTAAGGAGAATAATGTCACATCTTGGAAGTCCCATTATGCTACCAGCTTATTTAAGCATGTGTACACATAGTATATACCCTGCACATAGTCCTTAGCCTATGTGCTCTTTAAAACCCAACTTTAGTTTTCACATAAGCATGTCAGGTTAACCGCATAACAGGTACTTTTAATTCAACATGAATAGTTGTTCTTGGATTGAATAGTGGCGAGTGTTAACACAACCCTCTAATGCCAGGCAGGTTCTAAAGAGTACAACTACAATACAGCTGGGTTTTTATTACATTAAAACTCTCTTTTGTTGTTCTGTTTTACGTTCGAAATCTAATGTGACCATCTGTTTCAAGTATAAGAATTTGAGCGAAGAACCTAAGCTAGCCTTTTAGACTCTCACAATTGTGCATCTGCCAAATACCGTTAAGGCTGTTTCCATTCACCGCTGGATGTAAAAACCCTGCAGCAGCAGAGGGAAAAGTTGGAAATGGCTCAAAAGAATAAGAAGTTAGGCCTCAAGTATATAGATTTAGTAAGCCAAATGAATCATGAAGCTGTGAATCAACTTGATGTGATTGTTGCTAAAGCTTTAGCTTCAGTTGAAAGATAAACTTGCAATTCTCATGATGAAACCTTTTTCGGGTAAACTGCAATGCTTTCAAATCAAACTGTATGAAATCATAATTTTAGGTTTTTCAAACAAAAACAGAGTGCACACTGGATACATCTATAATTATAACAGTTTTGTGTTTCAGTCTGGAGACCTTAAATCAGCTCTTATTGTTTTTTTCCTACATGTTAGTGTTAGAAGATTTGTCATTTTCTCAAATCAGAAACAGCTGCTTGTATCTGCCCCTTTGAAGAGTGACAAAAATTAAAGACATGCATTATGGTATTTACATACACTTACAACCATATATACATATATATTTTTATCTTGCATTATCTGGTTACTGTCCTATATGAGACTTAACATTACATCTTTCATATTAGAATGACTGCATACAGTCAGAGTAATGAACAAGATAGTTGCCTGCATGATTTTTATTCAAACTATATATTTTCAAACTTTATATCATATATATATATATATATATATATATATATATATATATATATATATATATACATACATATATGCCTTTAAACAATTTGGGAAAGCAAAGAAGATGGCTTAATGGCTTTTTAAGCTTCTAGTAGATTAAATTATTAAACTCCAGTGTTTACAATAATTAGAGACAAACCTGTGTTGACGTACTCTAAGGCAGTGCTACCCAACTCTGGTTCTCAAGGCACACTGCCCTGCATGTTTTAGATGCTTCCCTGCTTCAACACGCCCCTTTCAGGTGATTGCAATTCAGCAAAAGCCTGTTAATCAGCCATCAATTGAAATCATGTGTGCCAAAGCATGGAAATGCCTAAAACATGCAGGGTAGTGTGCCGTGAGGACCGGGGCTGAAAAACATTCAACTAAACTGGAAAAAGATGGGTTCTGTGTCCAAAAATAAACATTATCCAGTGTAAAATGTGTTTCTGAAAATATAGGAAAAGCATCTTATGAAGATGAAGGTTGAAGTTGGACAGGGAGTCATTATCCGTAACCAGTCAACCAGTCAAAATGCTCATCATTATAATTAGAGGAAAAGAAAGAAGCTTGCAAGCCTGAAAACACCATCCCAATTGTTTAGGGTTGGGCTATTGGCATCATGCGCCAGTTCTGTCAAGGTGACAGATAGTCATTCAATTATTGTATCCATAATTGAATGACTGTTCAATTATGGATACAAGGCATCATGCGCCAGTTCTGTCAAGGTGACAGATATATATATATATATATATATATATATATATATATATATATATATATATATAATATTCTCTCAAAAACACTGTTTTGACAAAAAAAGCAACATATGACATATAATGCAAAAATATAACATATAAGTTTAAAATATTAACCAAAGTTTGATGGGAAACTCATAATTTACTCTTGCAACATTTGGATTTTGCCATTGTTGGTAATAGGTCTCTTCAAACACTAATAATAAAAAACAATACATAAGGAAAGTGGTAGTACTTGCCCCTTCAGTTTATTAGAAGACGTTTTTAATCTTTTTCTGTACTTTCTCCAGCAAACTATGCTGGCAGTCAATCATTCTTTCATCATATCCTTGCAGTTTATCTATCATTTGATCATTTTCTAGATGCTTGCTAACCTCCTGGCAAACCTTCACCCAAAACAAAATCCACATTTGAATAATTTATAATGTGTCAAAACTCTACTGAAACTAAAAATGTGCTAGTATGTCTGCTTAAAGAATTACACTGGCGCAAGATGAATATTTAAAGAAACAAATTTTTTCCATGTGTTTGGTACGAGTTAATGCCTGGTTTTATAAATAAGCATACTTTGACTTTTTATTTTAGTAAAATTATTTGTAAAAAAATCCTGGCTCACGAGTTGAGAATCTATAAGAAACTGAATGAGTCGCCAAGCATTGCTAATGACTTGAAATGACGTTTTATGTGCCCATCTCTTGTGTGTAAAATACCACCTCCAGGGAGAGACGGATGCATCACTTTAAGTGGGATCATTTTTGGACCAGCAAGAGCATTCCCAGGATTAGATCCAGTCTGCTGCGCATGAAGGACGGTTATTGTATTATAGTTCTCTAGCTGCTAGGAATCATCCAGTTTCCCTGAGCTTCCCTCCTCGTCTCCCTTCCTCCGACATCCTGAACCGGTGGCCAAAAAGGATCTGCTAAGTGCTGACTCTCATCACACAGCGGGAGAAAAAGAGACACAGATTCTGTGGAGGAAAATGTTTTCATTCTTAGGGTGAAATCCAACGGGATTATTATCACATTACACACCAAACGGCCTTAGTTGCCTAGATAAGTAGTTCACTAATGTATGAAACATCATCGGATAATGATGGAAGGATGAAAAAACGTAGAAGGAAATAATTCCCAAACAAACTTGATCAGGGTTCCTTTGCTTCCAAGTTTCAAAAAGGCTTATGCACAGATTATGATGATCCTGTAGAATGACTGTTCAATTATGGATACAAGGCTTTTTATGTTTGCAGTCATGATTCCCTGTATGAACCACATTTTGCAACAATTGGATCTTTCTATTTTTCAGAAAGAAAACTCAAATTTCCGTGTGGACTTTCCAAGCCTGACTGAATCCAACATGAACCAAAATGACCTCGGTTTTTGCAGTGATTTATCCCGCCATGCTGCCTAAAGGATGTCCCAAGCCTTTGGACTCACTGGAGTAAAGACCAGCTGTTACATAACTACAAATAATTTAACAGACACACACACACACAGTCACACCCTGTTGCTAAAACAATCTTTTCCCTCTCTTTTAAAGGCAGACTTTCTAAAGTGACTGAGAGACTTTCAAAGCGGAGTTACGGAAATTTACTGTGCACACCTTTACTTTATTCCAGCTCCTGGGAATGTGCATCTGTCTGCATGGTGTTTTCAACAGCCATGGATGAATCGATCATCCACAGACTGCAGTACTAAAGCTTCCTATAGAGTCCCACAGTCTCTGAAATGTCTGCTTCCTGGCACTCAGCACCTGGTTGAGCATTCAGATCTGGGCTGAGACCCAAACGGGTGCCCTGAATATTTCTCTGACACCCTATCTGCCAGGAACAGTGGATGACAAGCCCTGGAAAGTTTTACTTTTTTAATGCTGACTCTATTCAAGTCCAACTAGGACAATGGCAGCTTGTGTATAAGACAAACAGTGTAGGTATAGTTCACTCAGAAGCAATAGGACAACTTGACAAGTTGGAAGCTTGTTAGATGGAACCTAGATAAGCAACGACAACGCTCAGGGCAACCATATGAAACATTTATAGGATAAGTTAAGCTGTAATAAAATTTAATATTGAAAAAAATATTCAGAATATTTTTATAAACCTCATTACAGTCAAAGGTTTAAGAAGTTTAAAGGAAGGGGTGAGAGGCATAATTTTGAGCAGAAAGCTTTAGAAGGAAAATAAAAGAAGAGTAATTCAAAGTTCTGGATCCATGTGGGGGTAAGTTAGTCAGCTTCTCCCACCAGAACCGAAACAATAATAAAAAAAAAAAAGTGTGGTCCAGAAATCTGTTTGTTCACTCAGAACTGACAACATCACTCAAAATCTGCCACAGATCTGTTTCTAATTTGGTTGGGGGGGGGAAATTTCAAGCATGTCTCCTGTTCAGATTTGAAGCTCACTAGAAATGGAAAGTTGTGGTCAAGGTCATCGGATATTGTGGTAGTTTCTCATTTTAGATTTGAGTTATACAAGAGAGGCAAAACATAAAAATATATATATATTATTCAATTATAGACAACCGAAGCTAACAGCAATGCTTATCCATAACCAAATCTGAACGGGGTGATCAGTCCTTGTTCAGATTTGGCTGAGAAAGGCTTCTCGTGTTTTCTTTTAATGCCTTAGTTTCTCTCAAAACTCTTGGGACGCTGCCCTAAGAGACAGAAACTTCCATCACGTGTCATTATTTGACTAAAAAGACAGTTTTCAGTGTTTGACCAATTAATCTATACCTAAGCAAAAGTAATGTTATTTCTGAATCTGTAAATTAGTTTCTAGAGATTATCTGAATAAGAACATGTGTACTGATAGATAATCAGATAAGACTCTGAACATGACACTTCAAAGTTATAAAAAATGTCAAGACTCAAAATGCCATTTCTGCACAAGAGAGCTTATAATGACTAATGTAAAAGGTCAATAAAGGATATTTTCATGGGAATATGGAGCAAAGCAGTTTCTATGATTACAACGTCATGAGTATTTATTAAGTTACTTAATTAATATAAGGTAGCCAAATAATCAGTTCAAGCAGAAAAATAAATGCAACTGTGTGCCCAGCTTAGCTAGTTAGCTTAGGTAGTTTCAGAACTCATGTGTTGACAATGAAACAAATGGATGCAAAACAAACCCTCACACCAGTTGCATGCCTCCATACACCACAGAGATTCAGCAGCACCAGCAGTTGAGCTTGTGTTTCAAATGATATGTGTGTTGTGGGTTTGAAATAAGCTCAACTAACTTTGGGCAACTTGGAGGAAATGACTTTCAAATATTTGTCCAACATTTTCCAATTCTCATTCCAGAGGTTAGATATCCTGCATTTTGTTAAAATTAAATTGTCTTGTTCCACAAATGAGCCTCAGTAAAAAAAAAGACGTCTGCTATTTTCTTCTAGTAATCCTCTTATTGGCTAGTGAACCTTCATTTTTGAGGCATAACCACATTTGAATTGTGGAACTCCTCTGGTTTGGATGATAGTTATTCTTGAATTCACTTTTCCAAATTAGTCTTTGCCTTTGTAAAGGAAACTGATCAATCTAGTTTGATTATTAGTTATGAATCACCAACCACAATTTGTTATGTAGCAACCGACTAAGCCATTAATTAAAGGACATAGTATCAGAAAACAATAGTTGAACTCTTGAATGTCTTCTGTTGAAACTAATTATTACAGAACAACTAATACTAATAATAGTTGCATGATGCTTGTAACTGAATCGACAGACCTGGTATGAGCCACTGCTATAAGTGGTGCTTTTGTAAATTTGAGTTTGGAAACACTGTCGACTGGTGGCCAAAAGAAATAGTGCACAAAGTAAGGCCTTTATTTTCTTCAAACAATTTGCACGTTTTATAAGTTCGAATAGAGTTTTAGCAACAGTGCTACAGTTTGTTGATGAAAGGTGTTTTGGAGAACATTCTCATTTCTTTTGGCAGGAATAGATGGAAAATATTTCTGGACCATTTCCATCAAAAGAACACCTAATACTTTGTCTCCTTTCTGGAGAACCGCTAACATGAAGCAGTAAACGCTGCTCACTCTTGTCTGGGATCTTCCGGAGGTTTAATCCTATTAGTTGGCAGTTTCTCTCTTCTGCTGCTTGCTTACTAAGAATGAACAAATTCACTGACTCAATGAAAGTAGCTGGACATCTTTAGAATTTTTTTTTAATTTAGATAATTGTATCATACCATTATTTAAATTTGACTAATGTGTTGTAATTAGGTTTGAATTACTGTAATGTGAAATTGAACTCGGTAAGATTCTACACAGTTTAACATATTTTCGAAGAGAAAACCCAGAGATGACTTGAGTTGGTGCCATTGAAAAACAGAATTAACAAGCGAGTGCAATGTTCAGGACAATTTATGAAACATAGAAGTCAAGCCTGTACAATTAAAACACTATTTTATTATATTACATTAAAAACATGGACAGCAGTTACATTGTCTGATCCTAGTGTCACTTATTTGGACATAAACACACCTTTTTAATTATGCACCCCAGTGGCACCGGTTACTTGGGTACGAAAAACAAGAGACAGCTTTTTGAAGGTGGCCAGTTTTTGTGCGCTTTAACAAGACTCTGGTGGTTTGCATTTGCAGAAGTCTTTGGTTTTCACATTGCTTTCCTTAATTAAGGGGGATGTGGTTCATTTTAAACAGCAAAGCACTTCGAATCGTTTATTTTTATGAACGCTACAGACGTCTTTGAGCGGCAAGTGCTGCTTAACCAAAAGTGTTTTTCATATCCATTATTTGAAAGGTTTTGATCAAAAGAGCTACTGGGCAATGACTAAGGAGCCTTTTCTACTTTTTGGCAATCTGTAGACGTTCGTGCACGTTCTCCCAGTTGATTACATTCCAGATAGCCTTCACATAGTCAGGGCGCACATTCTTGTACTGGAGATAGTAGGCATGCTCCCATACGTCAATGCCAAGGAGAGGGATGAGACCTTAGGGGGTAAAAAAAATAAATGTACATGACAATGAGATACTAAAAGTAAATAGCCCCATCTCATCAACTTCAAAGCCGTTTTAAACAAACCTGTAGTGCCCTGCAGTGGATCCTGGTTAGCACAAGCAGCAATGCGAAGTCGTCCGCTCTCCTTTTCGTAACCGAGCCATCCCCAGCCTGAGCCCTGAACAGCTACCGTGACAGCTGCCATCTTCTCTTTCATCTTCTGGAAGGAGCCAAAGTCCCGCTTGATGGCCTCCATAAGCTCTCCTGAAAGACAGATTTCTGCTTTAGAGCAATAACATCCATGATCAGAAATAAGTCTTGGTAAAACTAACTTGGAGGCTACAAAGTTAATAGCCAGTAAGCAATAAGTGTCCTCCGCCGGCTAACATGCTTCAGAAAGCTATGGTATTTTAAAGCCACCGAGGAAGTGCAATGACTTTTCACACACCGTCTGTTAGCACATTTCCCTGACCAATCCAGGTCAGGGAGATCAAAACGAAACAAAAAACAAAACCACTCAAATTATGTCTCTGCAACTAGCAAATCACTTTGACCTACTGATGTATTTATGTTCAATACTATTTTAGGTTGGAAATAAGTTTTCGCCAGAGTTAGAAACGAAACAAGGTTTTGTTTCTGCCTCACCTTGGGGTTCACCGCCACCATTTGGCGAGAGATTCGTCCAAAAGATGGTGTGGTTAATGTGGCCGCCTCCGTTAAACTTTAAAGCAGGCTGAAGGGCAACTTGTGCCGTCACATCTCCTAAAATAAGTCACACATCAGCAATGAAAAAATTTAAGACCCATACCGATTACAGAGAGATGTTTGAGGAAACATAAATATGCAACCCTGGACAAGATTGCAGAACTATCCTAATTTTAAATCTGAATTCATGCAATCCTGAGTGACTTTAGGTGGCAATGTTTACCCTTCGTAAGAGCCTCCTCATATTTCTCCTCCGTAACATTAAGGTTGTTAACATATGTGGCATGATGCTTGCTGTGGTGAAGCTGCATTATCTCAGCATTGATGTGAGGCTCCAGGGCTCCATAGTCGTATGTCAAGTCAGGAAGTGTGTGCTTGTGCCTAGATGCAGCTATCTTACAAATGCTTTGGCTGAGGCTGACAGCACATCTGGAAAGAAAACGAAACAAAGGAAAGAATGAACCAGTTGTTGATGGCATATGTAAACTGAACTTTTCCAGTTTTTTTTCCCACTTTACAACTGCATATGTCAGTCAGAATACATCATGCAACAGGCTGATCAAATGAAGCACAAATTGATTGAGAGGTAGAAAGAAAACAAGATGTTTTTTTGTTTTTAAGTCAAAGTGGTGTGAACTTGTATTCAGCCCTCTACACTCGGTTACCTCCAAATAAAATTCAGAGCAACCATTTGCGATAACCTAATTAGTAAAACAAGTCTATACTGAGGTCTCAGTATAAATGCAGGTATTCTGTGAGTGGATTTTATGTAGAAAACTGGTGAGCAAGTAATCTTGAAGACCAAGGAACATAAAAAAGTATGTCAGTAAAAAA
The DNA here is from genome assembly GCA_903067075.1 of Micropoecilia bifurca. Lineage (NCBI taxonomy): Eukaryota > Metazoa > Chordata > Actinopteri > Cyprinodontiformes > Poeciliidae > Micropoecilia > Micropoecilia bifurca. The sequence goes on from CAEGAF010008129.1 coordinate 18,635, forward strand.
TATTGAAAAACTTTAAGCAGGATTAAGTTTTAAAACATTTTTTAAAGCTGATCACATAATTGCAAAACTGAACACTAAGGTTTGGTAAAAATGTCAACATTCTAGGGTTATAAGCAAGTTTGCAGGGTATTGTGGACTAAAGAAAATTAACTATAGATGAACGTTGATTTGGTTCTAGTTATATAAAGTGGATAAACGTCAACTAAATTAGCAAATAGCTTCGGCTACTTTTTAAAAATTATTTTTACAAAGCCGCATTTCAGTTTACAAGTGCACCGAAACATAAGAATACATAACCACAAATTAATCCAAATCATTTTTTTCGTCCAGCGTAAACTAACAAAAATCTAACGCTAAACATAAACCTAATGCTAATCTAACAGGCTAACTGTTAGCACGCGACATACAACTACTACAAGTTAGCATTTGACTGCCGCTAGCAAAACCTCCTCTGGTTCTCTATGCAGTTTCAGTGCTATTACTTATTGGTAATTTTCAGCTTCCTTGCCTGCGTATTTCTCCAGCTCTGCAAAGCATGTTTCTTATAACTCTGTGCAAGATTGCAACAACTTGTGCGCAATTCAATAAGTAATCGAAACTGCCCTTGAAATGTGCAACTTCAAGTTGACAAGAGACGGTACTATTATCAGCAGATATGGGGGGTTCGTGAGGTGCGTAGGACTTATATAAGCCTGCGTGGGGACGGCGAATACCATAATAAAGAACCACAACGAACTCCACCGTAGAATTAAGATTTTTTTTAGAATTAAAAAACTCTTGACGATTCACATTTTTATCGCCTGAAATAACTTGAACTCAATTCCTATGGCCTTGACTAGAGTGCACTGTGATCCCGTGAGCGCAACTTGGAGATTTAAATAACTGTTATAAACTTAGGAATTTATTATTTGTCGTTATTATATTATGAAACGTTATACCATAGCGTAAACGCTATGGTAAACAAATAAAAGACAAATAAAATAAAAATGAAAACGTGGAACCCACAATGTGAAATGGAACTATCCGTCCCCTACGTCACAGGTAATATCAGAGATCGTCTACACAGTGATGATAACTCGCTCTTGAATATTTTGAGTTAATTATGAAAGATTTTCTTTTGGGGAAAAAGTAGCCATGTTCCTTAAACCAGTCTAGAATGAGTATAAATTGGTTACAAATATATCGTGAAAAATATATTCGCATGTAAGTTCCAGTCTTAGCCTAACAAGCTAGTCTGAAAATACTTTGTATTAATACTCACATTTGTATTTATATATAAATTATATCTAAATAAAATTCATAAAACAATTTTTGTTTCTCGGGGTCGAAGTGTGCTAAAAATGTTATGTACTGACAACCTAAAAGGAGAAAAATTAGAGAAAAAAAGTAATTTGTTAACAAAAAGAGTAGGAGTGTTATATCTTCCTTTGTAATCCCTCTTTGTCATTGCTCCGCAGCAGCCTGAGTGCAACACAGCCGCAGCTCGTTCAGAGCCATTCTGTTCTGTCCTCGGTGAGGAAGATGAGAGTCCCGACACCGAAGCGTGACTGAAACCTGCAAATTTCCTTTGCGAAACTTAACGTATCTCTTACATTTGGGCCTGCGAGGAATTATTAAAGCCGAGTGTTTCCGGAAACACCGAAAGGACCCGGCCTGGTGAGTGCTTTGATGGCGTTAGGCCTGGCAACCGCAGCCAAGAGCCCGCTAGTTTCAGGAAAAGGAGCGTAAGGGAGGGAGTCATTTCCTTCAGCGCCATTTTGTGATAACAAGGAGTCGAACAGGAGCCAAGAATTGAACGTAACATAAGTGACGGTTAAAAAACACCGTAGCGTTACATCAGCGGTGTTTTAAATGTTTTTTTTTTATATTCAGCAGGTTGGTAATTGTCATTAGCAATCAGTAGTTAACCTTGGTTAGCTTCTACACTGTGTGTCGCTGTTAACTGCTGGCTACTGCCACACTACCGAACATTTGTCTCGACAGCGATTAAGTATCTGGTTATGGTAACTTTTAGTGGCGAATAGATGAACAGCAGTGCATTATCAATCTTCCATCAGACACTCATTATATTTCACTGTGTGTTTTATGTCTTTGTATTCAAACATGGCACGTTTTTATTGTGCTGCCTCATCCAGCCCTTGGCAACTGAAAAGACGATGTACTGACCTAAAGCTGATCGGTTTTCTCTTTATTTCTTTAACTTCTAGCTCACAATGACCAACGAGGAACCTCTTCCCAAAAAGGTCAGTACTTTCCCGCTGGTCTATTATTAAGAAAAATTGTTTGTGGATCCATTTATTTCTAAAATGGTAACGGAATAATTTGACCAGTCGCTGTTTGTCTCTTCTCACAGGTTCGCCTGAGTGAGTCTGATATGAAAACCTTGACCAGAGAAGAGCTATGTACAAGGTAAACACTCTCTCAGTTTTATGTGCAAGATTATATCTAAATTGATTTTTTAAGTTTTCTAATAACGACTTGAACGAATTCTCTGCGTTTTACAGGTGGAAGCAACACGATGCATATGTCCAGGTCCTTGAAACAAAATATGCAGAGCTCTGCTGTAAGTTGCATTTGATGTTGGCTCATTATTACATTAGTATTTTTAGCAGTGAAATTCAGCCTGATGATGCATTTGTTTCCCACACCGTAGCCAACGACGTGCCAGGACTGAAGGAGTCTGAGGAAAAGCTCAAGCAGCAGCAGCAGGAGTCTGCACGAAGGGAGAACATCTTAGTGATGCGACTTGCCACCAAGGAGCAGGAAATGCAAGAGTGCACAGTATGTATCAGTTTAACATTATTAATTATTATTTTTGATATGTTTATTATTGTTATTATTCAGAAAATAGAGCTTAATTTTATATTGGAATGACTGCAACTCTCCTGTTTTGGTCTTCAGATGATGGGCTGAATAAAGGCTGATGCATTTTCATTAGTAATTCTAATAATATGAAATGTTAACAATATATAACACCTTCCAGAAAACTAATTTATGCAAAATCAGATTGATTTTGACAACTGGTGGTTGAGTAAAGCCTTAGATGTTTCTCTCATGACTTTGAAATTTGACCATCAATAATATGAGTGCAGACATTTGCAGTGCTGGCTGTCATGTTGATTTTCACTCCAAACAGACACATTTTTGTTCTGTTTATTAACAAACAGTTCTCATGGAACCTTCCAATTCCTTTTTTTATGTTCAGTTAATAATGCATTGCAGTATTTTAAAAGGCGTTTATTGATTGAATGCATAACACTCATCCATAGAAATCTCAGATTGGTGGAAAATGAGTAATTCTTGCAACCCATGAATGAGCAAAGTGCTGTAAAATGGGCTTCTAGGTGGATTTTCTTTTAAAAGAATTGGTAGGCAGATTTACGTACCTCCATGATCTGAATTTTGTCATACAGGTGGTGCGCAAAACTGGTAAAAAAAAAAGAAAAAATAAGCGTGTTTATGCTGCAAGATTATTTTTGTTACAGATGCACAGTTTCTTAAATTTGATTATCCGCTTGTGCAATTTTCCCATTTACAAATAAGTGTTTGGATGCAAATATTGTGTTGACTGTTGAATATGTAGATTACAATACATTAATGCTTCCCATAACAGTAATATATTTGGCCGGTTGGATGGGATGTCATCGGCCTTAATGTCTACACCTCATAAATTTTGTAGTGGATGTGGTGCTGAAGTGCATGAGGAGGGTTGGGACATTTTAACAAAACAAACATTCATGAGTATCATAATTGTATGCTTTCCAAACCCTCATTTGTAATGTCAGGTTTGTAGTAGAGCGCTGTTGTCAAATGAAACGAGTGACGTTTTATGGCTGTACACCAGTGACTAAGTTGCATTTTGTCGCATTCTGCAGACCCAGATTCAGTACCTCAAGCAAGTCCAGCAGCCGAGTGTGGCCCAGCTGCGGTCATCCATGGTGGATCCAGCCATCAACTTGTTTTTCCTCAAAATGAAGGCTGAACTGGAACAGACTAAAGACAAACTGGAGCAGGCCCAAAATGAACTGAGTGCCTGGAAATTTACACCTGATAGGTAAAGACAATCAAAAATAACTCCCCCCCTTCAAACAAAAAGTCAAGACTTCCTCACGCCCCCCACCCTCACTCTCACTGCAGGCATGCAGGAACAATGGTGGGGCGGAAGGCTGACAAAATGCTGTACTGGTCACAAGACTCAGACTTTACAGAAAGCCAGTCACTGCAAAAAACAAAACTGCTTTTGTTCTCTTGTACTGTGGCAGCTACATATCACATAATCTAAAGAGAGAAAAAAGACAGTATGGTCAGGTGACAATTGTGTTTCAGCTCCCGCCCCTCACCGTCCGAGGGCCTGAAGGAGTCCGGACTGTTCCGAAGAGGTGGTCGCTCACTGCCCGCACCGGATGATCCCTCCCCGACCCCTCAGCTCAAAGCAGACAGTTCACACATAAAATAAAGGGCTTATGGGGGAGGTCGTCTCAGGCGGGGAGCATCCCTAGCCTAAAACATCAATTGAACATTTCAAAGAAAGCTTCCACACTTGCTTTTGTAAAGACATTTAACAGTGGATCACATCACACAATTTACCTGCTAGTCTTTCTGTGAATCGTAAAGACTTCTGGACAGTCCAGACACATTCCATTCATACGAGGAAAGTTACTAGGATTAAAAGTAAAGCTTTTGGGGGAAGAGACATTAGTACTGATATAAGACTGTGAGCGGAGCCAGATCCTCGTCCACAAAGGAACTATGGTTCAGGCACGAGGGTCCGTTCGCCCATGTCTTTGAATATGGGCCTCCACACGGTAGAGTGTTATTTAAATGTTTTATTTTGTGAATTGTTTCTTTTCCTTGCCATTTAATTTGATCTCTCGTTTCTCTTAAAGCAAACACTTACAGCAGTGTGTGTTGAAGTCAAGAGGCGCCGTTGGTCCTCATCTTTTCCGCTTGTGTAAAAGTTTGCAGATCAGTTGAAATTGATTAGAGAAACACACTGCTGTAGGTGCTCTCCTGTTGTCAAACTGTGAGTGCAAATGTTCTGCAGATTTTCATGTTATCAGTTGACGAGGATATATTGTTTTGTATTGTGTGTTTTTTGTGATTGACCAAATAATTTCTTCCACAGCTTAGAAATTAAGTTTCCCAAATATGTGACTCAGACATTTAACTTGTGAAGCTCTCATGCTCTTTTTATCTTTTAAAAAGTATTACATTTACTGGACTATAAAGCCAGACAGTAAGTAGGGGACTTAAGGATAGTGGTGGTCAACATTATGATGGAAAAAGAAATGTGGGTTACTCCCAGTCGGTATCGATATTTTAATATTTAGGAATGATATTGCATGTTCTTGTTCTGCTGATATCGTTCGGCTCTGGGTTGAAGTTGGCATTTTTATTTTTAATGACTTGAACATTTTTGGAAAAAAGAAAGAGACCAAAATTGTTAATGCAATCAAGTAATTGATATATAGTACACTGATTAATAATAACAAGGTTTTGGTATTTCAGTTTAATCTTAATGCTTATCATTGGACACAAGTGCTGCTGTCTTTATTAGACGTTAACATGGGGACAGTACCATAGGCATATCTGTGTTAAAACATTTGCAGTAATACAATTTCAACAATCACCATTGCCTTCTATACTAGTCAGTTTTAACATACAGTCTTGATAATTGCAACTATAATATATTTTTCTCTTTGATCTGTTGAAAACTTGAACCAACGGCATCCTAAGCTGGTTGATTGTGCTGTTAACATTTTCATTGTTTTGTATTTAAAGGGAATACTTCACAGAATCTGCATCATTTATTGTGCACATCAAGTTCGGTACTGACTTACGTAGATTGAAGCATTTCTTCTTGTTTTTGTGGATGTAATGTTCTGTGACATTGCTCAAATTATTCCCAATACTTAGACACAATAATGGTGGAAGGGTAAAAAAAATTTAAAAGCTACTGTGATTTTGCCTTGTACAATGTTCATCTTTCATCCATGTGCATTGTGGTAAGTTGAGGTAGACTGAAACGTCACTGAAATAGTTTACTTGTCAAAATGTCTGAATTTTTAAAGTATTGGGGCAAGGAAGTTTCTTTATTGATATGGACTCCATTGGTTCAGACTAGTTTAAATGGTTTGCATATATTTGTATTCAACAAGTCCTTTCAAAAAGTTTCTATTCATGTTGAGCCTAGGTCTGATTAGGCATGCGGTTAGTACAAAACTGGAGACTTTCTATTGGGGCTTGGGGTGGTGACAGGCGGATGCAGGCTGTGGGAACAGACCATCAGTGTCTTGCCTGCCTTTTGCATTTGTCTCCTTGTTCACTGTGTGATGTGAGACTTGTTTCCCTTGCAGCCAAACAGGGAAGAAACTGATGGCCAAATGTCGGATGCTGATTCAGGAAAACCAGGAGTTGGGTAGGCAGCTATCCCAGGGACGCATCGCGCAGCTGGAGGCTGAGCTGGCCCTGCAGAAGAAATACAGCGAAGAACTCAAAAGCAGTCAAGACGGTAAGAGCAAACGTCCTCCCCCATCCCCCACTCTGTACCATATGTCAAGCAAGTTTTAAAATGCCCTTTCTGTTTTTTTATATCATCACTTCCAGAGCTAAATGACTTTATCATCCAGCTAGACGAAGAGGTGGAAGGGATGCAGAGTACCATCCTTGTCCTACAGCAACAGTTGAAAGAATCCCGTCAGCAGCTCACTCAGTCTCAGGGCACTTCAGCTGGACCAGGCCCCAGTAGAACTTCGCCCTCTACCTCCAGCTCGTCCGCCGAACCCTCCACTCAGCCAGAACAGGCCAATGCTCCAACCGAACAAGGAGGCAAAGACTACGGAAGGGTCTCCAACGGTCCAAGCAATAGCAACTCATCCCAAAGGAGTGAGACCACCACGCCTAGCCTGTACAGAGAGGTCAGCAGCGCCGAAGAAGACTTTCCAATGTCCCCTGTGGTTTCCAGCCCCGGCGACACCGAGACCAAACTCCCCAACCACTCAGAGGAGGTGCCAGGAAGTCAAACTGCGTCCGGTAGAGTTGGAGGAGCTGCCGGTTTCAGAAGCCAGCTGAGCGCGGGGTACGAGAGTGTGGACTCTCCAACAGGCAGCGAGACATCATTGACTCAACACTCGAATGACACAGACTCCACCACCGACCCCAACGAGGACAAGGCCGCCCTGGTGACCAAGGGCACCAGGACTGCAGGGTCACGTCATGCCCAGAACGGCCTGGACTCCAACACAAGCGACGGCGCGGTTTTGTAATGCACTTATTGTGTTCTGTATTTTTTTTATACAGTATAAAAAAAACAAGGCAGCAAATACATAGTCTGTAACACAGCACCGTTGTCCAAGAAGTTTTGTTTTCACTCTTGTCCCTTTGCCTGTTGTGATGCCTTTGTCACATTTGTGTTGCTTAATGGGGATATAAACAGGATTGATGTTAGATTTGAATTGCGTGAATGTATGATTTAAAACTAGTACCTTTCACTCTGTTTATTTGAGCACGGCTACGCTGTTTAAGCTATTGACACTGAAATCAGGCCGTCTGGTGTTGTAACGTGTCAAGTCAGTAACATCACTAAAAATTTCATTAGGTTCACAATATTCAAGCAGGTAATTTTTAGATGTTGGCCTGTGAGTTTTCTTCTTTTTTTTGTTTTAGAGTAGTTTTTATTTTCATTTGCAAAAAAAAATCAGTTTTGACAATTCTGTTAAAATGTTAGTAGTTCATATGCGATGTCCATATTATTCTTCAGCCCTTTTCATGTACTGACCAAATACAAATAAAGATTTTTAATACTATAGAGTGAAACCAATTATTAATAAAGATCAGGAACTTAGTTTTAAAGCTTCAAGTTTGGGAAAGCTTAATTTGACGTTTTAGGAAAAGGAAGTCCAAACATTAAACTAATTTGATATGAAAAAAAATATACATTTATTTTAGATTTTCAGTATTAAAAGAATCATAAAAAATAGCTTAAGACTTGCATTAGTCAAGATTTGTATAAACATTTAGAACATAGGGCAATATAGTATAGGTCTAATTTTGGTATATTATGTTGATATAAAAATTGGTAGCAGATTTGTATGTCAGTTTAAATTTATGATTATGTCAGACACATTGTGTTTCATTATTTTGGTTCTTGTGCTGTGGGGCACCATAAAATATACTGTCACTGGCTATTACATCATAACGATTGATTGAGTAATCCCTGCAGACAAGCTCAGCTTTAGACCAATCCTATTAACAAGAGTGGTTGTTGCCATGCCCACCAATTCTGTTTAAAGCTGGCACATAAACTATTCCTGTTGTATAATGTAACCTAGAATAATTAGTGAAATGCATACAAATATAGATTTTAATAATAGATATTTACATCGACAACCTATTTTGTTGTTTAACAAGTTCTTATGTTTGATCACTTGATGATACGTTTAAGTAACATTAATTATTTATTGGAAAATTGTGGAAATGTTGGATCTCCATATCAATTCTTCCTCATGCAAACCTTTCGTGCTCATCCTCCCAAGCACACAGTGGCGCTGTGTTCTCTCTGAGTTTCATTTGTGCACCTCCTATTTTAAACGTCCATGCAGAGTCAACAGAGCCGCGTCTGAGCTTCAAACCAGCAGCTGTCAGTATGAACGCCGAACCTGTTGTTATCGTTTCTGCCGCCCGGACTCCCATAGGTAAAAGCCAGACCTCCTTAATGTTCTAGTCATTTATTAAAACTTAGACTTTCATACATTGTAACTGCATTTGTTACATTCTTAAACTATTATTGTTGTGTATTTATCTGTGAGGATAAGAGACTCGTTTGTGTAGAGTTTTATTTTTATTTTATGCATATGTTTACACTAAGTGCTATAAGTTATATCTTATTTACGTTTGTAATTAAGCAAAGAGGTTCTGTCCTGCACTTGAGCTCGCAAGGTTCCTGGTGAGCTTTGATTGGTTGGCTTTTTTATCTGGAGTATTCTTTAGCTGCTGATTGGCCGGGAGCTGTAGTCCCATGGAACACGAGCCTGCTAGTATTGGCTACGGAATACATGACGTGAGACGACGTCTACTTCTTCTCTCATCTGATTTAATTAACCTTTTCCCATTAAAGTATTCCTAGCCGCTTGCTGTCAGATAAAAGCGAATCAAAATGTGAAGAAAAACAACGCAAAACAGAAACATTGACATTTGTAGGGACAAAAGCTTCAGTATTTATGAACTGATCGTTTCTGATAAAACATAAGCCACATAAAGTAGCATGCATTTTCCTATACATTCAGGCTACTAATACATTATTTTTAGCTTCTTTGCAAAAAAAAAAAAAAATAAATAAATTGAAATATTATAATAAATTGAAACCAGGTTGTCTGATTTTGTACTACATGCAGAACCCAATAAGAGAAGCTACTTCAGGTCCTACAACCCTTTTGAAGGAAACTTCAAAGAAAAATACACATTGCTTAATGTCTGAGACATTATAGGTCAAGACAGGTAATATCAAACTGTATAACGTTGTGTTTATTTAATAGTGTCAGGATGCATTTTTAAAAGAGCTATAAATCAGATATTAAGCTATATAATCAATAACTTTTCTGAGATTTTATACCACTTTGGGCTTCAGAGTGTGGATATAAATGAAAATATCTATTTCGAACTCCAAATGAACAGTTTTAAACGGTCACATTTTTTCAGAGTGTGATGATCATCATTTTTGCACAGGCCATTTCAGTGGAGATCTAAACATTTTACCTCTAAGAGTTTAACACAAGATATGGTTGAAACGATCGGTTCACCACGTAAAACCGAAAATAGATTTAGACGCCCCACTTTATTATTCATAACACTGTAAAAACTTGTCGATTTTACACAGGCTGCTTGAGCGGCGCTCTGTCCTCTCTGACCCTGCGTGACCTTTGCTCGCCTGTGATAAAGGACGTTCTGAAACGGGCTGAGGTGAAACCGGAAGACGTCTCTGAGGTTATCATCGGACATGTTCTCACTGCAGGCAAACCTTTTGGAGTTTCCACACTATTTCACAAATCTTGCAGCATTGTTTCCTACATAATAATAACAAAAAAAATTCTAAAAACTCTCTTTCAGGTCAAGGGCAGAACCCGGCACGTCAGGCCAGCGTTGCCGCTGGCATCCCGTACCCTGTCCCTGCCTGGAGCTGCCAGATGGTGTGTGGCTCTGGGCTTAAAGCTGTGTGTCTGGGAGCTCAGTCCATCCAGGCCGGAGAGTCCACTGTGGTGGTGGCCGGAGGCATGGAGAGCATGAGCAGGGTTGGTAGCGAGGAAATCATTGTAGAAGGATGATTTCAAATTTCGTCACCTCATAACTTGACAGACCTTGGCGTGTACATTGAAGTTTTAAAGGATCGAGCAACACGAAGTTATGCAATGAAACCAATCGCTTCTTTTGTCCATAATCAGGCTCCTCACACTCTGCAAATGAGAGCAGGAGTGAAGATGGGCGACGCCTCCCTGCAGGACTCCATGGTTGCGGACGGCCTGACCGACGCCTTCCACGGCTACCACATGGGAATCACAGGTCTCAGTCTATATATGCAAACGCTTAGCAACTCAGTCAGCTTCGTCTACTCCGTCGATGAGTATTTAACGCCGGTCGCCGACCTTTGACAGCCGAGAACGTCGCGAAGCAGTGGGGAGTCAGTCGAGAGCAGCAGGACCTCTTTGCTGTCAGTTCGCAAAACAAAACCGAGGCGGCACAGAAAGCAGGACACTTTGATCGGGAGATTGTCCCCATCACGGTGCCGTCCAGAAAAGGTACCAGACTTTTTCGGTTGCCCGGCGACCCACTTTGCCGTTCTGTCTTCTTCCAACTGTTACTCTGTCCTTCAGGTCCCGTCGAGGTGAAGGTGGACGAGTTTCCTCGACACGGAAGCGACACGGCGACCATGTCCAAACTCAAACCGTGTTTTGTTAAGGACAGCAGTGGCACCGTCACAGCTGGAAACGCCTCAGGTTGCAGAGTCACTCGTGAACAATAAGGAAACGTAAAATGGGACTTTGTAAAGTCATAAAGCTGATTTAATACTACATCTACAGGCATAAATGACGGAGCAGCAGCTACCGTTTTAATGAGCCAATCAGAGGCTTCGAGACGGGGCGTAAAACCCATGGCCAAAATTGTTTCGTGGGCTCAGGTAGGCCTAGACCCTTCTGTCATGGGAACCGGGCCAATACCGGCCATCAGGAAAGCGGTGAGATATCAGCAGAACATCGAACGTCTTTAATCGAAAAACTTCTTATTTTGTTGTTCAACCCTTTTTCTAATTTTGAGTTAACTCCCATGTAGGTGGAGAAAGCAGGCTGGAAGCTGGATCAGGTGGATTTATTTGAGATCAACGAAGCCTTCGCTGCACAGTCTCTTGCTGTGATAAAGGAGCTCGGCCTGAATGAAGACAAGGTAACAGTAAAGACTGGCATCAGCATCTGGGCTCTAGTCTTAAGTTTGTGAACCAGCGGTGGGCAGACAGTAGGCTGACGTACCACTGAAAGCTCTTTTTTGTTGTTTTTCAGGTGAACGTGAGCGGCGGGGCCATTTCTCTGGGCCATCCCATCGGCATGTCAGGCTGCAGGGTCCTGGTGACGCTACTGCATGCTCTGAACAGAACTGGAGGAAGAAAAGGCGTGGCGTCCCTCTGCATCGGAGGAGGGATGGGCGTCGCCATGTGTGTGGAGAGGGTTTGAGATGCAAATCTCTTAAAGCTTAGATTGCACTTGATTCATTTTTGGCTAATTAAGGGATTATAAAATCTGTTTACATGGTTGGGTGATGTAAAGCTTGCTGCAATGCGGTGGTCTTAGCCCCTGTCCTATAAAAAGCCATTATCACTGTGATTTTGAATTTCTCAGCTTTTGGTGTTTGATTTAGTGATCTTAAAATATTTAGTCTGAACTGGAATGTAAAGGTTTCTTAAACATGTACAGGTTACAGTGGTTAAGACTAGTTGGATTCATTAGGCTACAGAATCAAATTCCAAACTGTGAAGCTGTTTGTTACTTGGAGTACAGCTTTTAAACAGACACTGTCTTGTAAGGATGTTTTTAATTTTGCTGCAATGATTTAAGCCTTCATTTGAAAGGTTTTTGCTTTTCTCATCATTCCAGTATCTGCTTGTAGGATGAACATCTTTTCTCAGTTGTGCAGATAAAACATGTCAGTGCCAATAATTAGCTGCCTTCTCTAATCTAGTGCTTCCTGTAAACCTAACGATTTACTGTAATGCAGATAGGTACGTGCTGATAATAATGAATAAAGAGTCATTTACAGCCACTGAAGCTTTATTTGTCTGTCCAAAACCAAAACAGTCACTAACAGTTCCTTTGGAAGCATAAATTCCAAAGATGATGGGAGTGGGAGAAATGTAAAGAGGCAAAATGCATGGCATACATAGAGCAGCAGCCATGAAGAGCTCAGTAATTTATAAATATAGATGTTGAACCAACGGAGACGAGGAAATATTTCAACCGTCCAGAGATCCAGATTCTACAGCATCTCTGTAGGACTTTCCGCCCTCTTTGGGCTCTGGGAACAGTTTGATGAGGTCGTCGATACGCAGGATGGTGATGGCGGCTTCGGTGGCAAACTTGAGGCTTTTCGTCTTGACCATGGTCGGCTCATACACTCCAGCCTGGCGGTTGTCTCTGGGTTTGCCGTTCACCAAGTCCAGCCCAATCCTACACAACAAAAGGTTTAACGTGAAGCTTCAAAATAGAAAAGGTGCTTCTTTACAGAAACCTTCTACAGCTTCGATTCTCTTTATTAGCAAACCAGTGTAATACTAGGAAATTATAATTGTGGATAATGCAGTGAAACTTGTAATGATTAACCCACATTTTGACTTTTTTAAATTCTGTCCCCACCATTTTTGTGAGCTTATGCATCTTAACACCTAAGAAGATGCATCAGCTGTAGGCATCATACAGTGGCAGAGGATCATTGATCAACAGGCTAAACATGTTGGTGACATGAAGAATTTGCAACCATGACATCTGAAATATGATATCCTCAAATTTTGCATCCAGGTTCTTTGTTACATTAATGCGTGGCTCAACTCATGAGCTTTCTTACAGAGACCCCACATATTTTTTAGATCCAATTTCCAGACTTGATTTTTCAGAATTCACAGAGCATTTTGACAGTTTTAAGTATACATATAAAACTTTACTTTGAATTTATGGCAAAGCTTGGTGAAAAAGAGACAAATGGAGCGACGATAACTTCCAGGCAATTAAGTAGTGGCACAGAATCTTGAATTAAAATACTTTTCTAAATTGTGCAAGGTCTCTGTTTTCAATTAATTCAGTACTGCGACACGTCTATAAACGCACCATTTGAGATTCTTGCGCTCCGGGTTGACCTGCGCCTCATTGTGGAAAGCCCTCAGTTTGGCCACCAGGTCAGTTGAGTCCTGCGCTGCGTTCACAGCCAGAGTCTTCGGTATTACGAGAAGAGACCTCGCAAACTCAGCAATAGCCAGCTGCTCTCTGGAACCCTGAAGAAAGAAAACGGATGTTTAAAAGTTTGTTTATTCGGTTTAAAGGAAGCCCTACTGGCGAAGGCTTGGGGTTTTATGAACCCACCATGCTGGTAGCGTAGTTCTCCAGGTAAATGGACAGAGCTGCCTCAACAGCGCCTCCTCCTGGTACAACAGACTTAGACTCCAGGACCCTCTTGACCACGCAGAGAGCATCATGCAGTGACCGTTCCATCTCGTCACACATGAAGTCATTGGCTCCACGCAGGATAATGGAGGCTGATGTTCGGGCTTTTGTACTGAAGGAATGAAAACGATAAAATGACTAAAAGGAGAATCTTTCAGCTGAAAACTGCATCAAGTCTCTTCTCTGTCGAGCAGAAAAGTTTCTCAATGTAACTCATTATTGAGACGGGTTCAGACTGAAACCTTTGTAGCATGACAGCACAACTCTACACTAAAGGCTTTATGTATCAGTTAGGGATGCACTGATTGCACTTTTACTGTGGCCGATCTTTAAGAAGCGCGACCAGCAAATTAAAAGTTTGACCGATGCAGGTTTTTTTTGTCTGAAATGTTGCTAAATGGAGCATGAAAGTTTGTAACAATGTGGTGACTATTAACTTCAAATGTGCAGACATGACCTTGTGCACCAGTCTGCCAGTTAATCTTCTCTCCCAGCAGAGCAAAAGAGGATTTTGCAATGATTTTTAGACCTTTGGCAAGGTAGATACATAAATGCTTCACATGTAAGAATTGGCTGATCACCGATCTCCCAAAATTAAGGCAGTCAGGCCCGATTTACTGGTGCACCTCTGGTATCAAGTTATCAATGAAAGCACCGCAAATACTAAAAGCCTCAGATGTAAAAAGTGATATAAAAATGTAACTATTTAATACTGTTACCTAGGAGCTATGCATGACTGTTAATGTTCTTACTTCTTGATGAGAATGAGTTCATCGTCGCAGACTCTTTCCTGCAGAACCTCCTCAGCCTGACCCAGCATAGTGGCTTCAAATGTCTCCTCTCCTTCCAGATTGGACAGGGACGGGCAGACAGTGGCTAAAAATGCACAAAAATATCACATTAGATGCAAATGTTTTTCATTTAATTATTTTAAGACATGCAGAGTCATTACACAGAACGTGCTTCGCTCGTACCTCCTGTTGCCTTGGCGATGCGTTTAAGGTCCCTCTTGAGAACCCGTCTCACCGCCATGGCTCCGCTGTCCACAAAGTACTTCAGACACATATCATCAATGCCACCAGTGGTCAGTACAACATTTGCTCCAGCGGCCAGAATTTTCTGGATCCTCTCTTTGGTGATGTCCGATTCCCTAAAACCACACAAACAAATCATTTTATTTATTAATTATATATATATATTTGAAATATTTCTACAAGGAATCTAAGACTGAGCAAAAACAGGAAAGCAGTGCTGTACTGGTCAACAGTATCAACACAGAGAAAATGTGTCCAGCTCAAATTAGTGGCCCTGCAGCTTAGAGAGAAGCTGCTGCCTTGACTTGTGGCTGCTCATGTTTTCTCCCACGCGTATCACTGTATGCACTACTGGACTAGTGCCACAGCAAATTAAAATGGGATTATTCCTAAAGATGAGAGAAGGAAGAGAGACTCGATCCAGAACGTACCGCTGTCTGATCTGGTCCAGTTTCTCTGGGTCGTTGATGACCACCTGGACCCCCATCTTCATTTTGGTCTTCTGCAGGCTGAAGTCCAGACAGGCTATCTTAGCATTTACGACACGCTTCACCATTTCTGTGGGTTTACAAAACAAGCATTCAATGGCAGAAATACTCAAAAAAAAAAAAAAAAAAACTATCTGCGTACGTCACTAAAAAACGCAGCAGCAGAGGGAGTTCTTGAGGCCAGTGGTGAATAGCGCCCAAACTGACCCAGTAGAATACGCACCTTGCGAACCAACTGTGCAGTTCAGAGCATATCCATTCACCAGGAAACTCTCCTTCTGGCTGCGGCCGTGAGCTTTCAACACGTTCACAGAGTTGATGGGGTATTTGGCTACTCCTTTTCCGTCAACAAACTTCACAGCCACGGCAGCATCCACCACCATGTTGGCAAAGAAGTCCGCATCACTAAGGACCCTCAGTCAAGGCACATAGATGAAACCAAATTGCTTCACACAGCACTTAAAAACCATCACATCTTGTTAACATCTTGTTAAATCAGACCCATATTTAGGATACACTCCTATGATTTTGGAAGACATGGAGGTCTTTGCTGCATTGATCAGACACTCTCTTCCCAGGTCATCTGTCCCGATAGTCAGATTCTCATTTATGTACCGCACCGCCTCTCTGGAGGATCAAAAACAAGCAGCTGTAAAGATGATCTTGATCCGCTTTCAGTGTGGTCTCATATTTAATATCCTCGTCTTACTTGCACGCCAAGCGATATCCGCTGATGACGGACGTGGGGTGAATCTTTTGCTTCACCAGTTCGTCGGCGCTTTTAAGCAGCTCTGCAGCAAGAATCACCTGCATCGCAGAAATGAGAAGAAAAATGTTGCTTTGAGGAGGTTTTGACTTCTGTTTTACAGCCGAATTTCATTAAGAACCAACCAACAAAATGGTCAAGAGTGTACAAGGCACAAATTAATGCAGAAATAAACAGATTTCTGATGAATATGCTCATTGATGAGTTCACTGAGTTTGGCTGAGCACAAACCCGAATGAAACCCACTCTAGTTAATAGAGTATGATGTTTATTTGAATAATATAGCTTACAAATCAGGAAATTACCTGACACGATAACATGCACATTAAAAATAAATAAACACCGACAACTAGCACTTACCACAGAAGTGGTCCCATCTCCAACCTCCTTGTCCTGCAGGTCAGCCAGTTCACAGAGGACCTTGGCGGCAGGATGCTCCACCTCCAGCAGCTTCAGGATGGTAGCGCCATCGTTGGTGATGGTGACGTCCTGTCAGGATGACCAAGTCAGGACTGATGAGCAACCAATGGTACTAGAATCATTTCTGCGTGGATGCGTTCGTTTAAGAAAAAAAATGACACAGACCCCTATGTCATCCACCAACATCTTGTCGAGGCCCACCGGTCCCAGGGAGCTCTTGACGATGTTGGCGATGGATGCTGCAGCCATGACTGTAAAAAGCACAAAACCATTCTGCTACCATTGGGGTTTCTTAAAGTACATTTTTTTACACAACTGACTGAAAAGAAACTTTCTGATTCAACTGTTCTGTCAGCTTATTTAGTGAGGCGCACAATCAGCTAGCCACACCTTCAGACCATGACAGTGTTTCTCTTCCCCATTAGCATAGCCCTCCATTCATTACACAGTGAGTGGAAGGTACTAAAATGGGATAGCACACCTGCAGTTAAAACTGGTTGTGTTAAAATAAAATGCTGCAATTATTCAAAGTAAAAGACATTGGTAGTTAAGTGAAACAGAACGCAACAACGCATATAGGCTAGCATTAAAGTTAGTTAGCATTAGCCTTAGCGGCACGTGTGTTATACATTAAAAACTGAGCTCAAACTCTGTGGGCTTGTAAAACATTCACAAGGTTTAACCGCAGCACAGAATTAATATGAACAACAACCTACCATTCTGAGTGCGAACAGACTCGCCAGTAGTTCTCTGGCCGAGCACGTTTAACGGACCATCTAACAGCGACATATTGGACCACCGCACCACAGAGAAGAAAGGAAGTGCCGCGGTGCTCCATGGGTAAACTATTACCGACCAGAAAGTTCGAGAAGAAAATTAGTATAAATAATGATTTTTAGTTGAGGAGTGGATCTAAGCTGTTAATATTTGTTGACAGTTTACGTTCGATCAGTTAGTTTATCAAATAAGAAAAGAACGGCTTAGCGTGACTATCTTTGTAAACTCCATTTCCCAGGATGCTCTATTTGAGATTACCGGACCACTTACTTATTGGGTTTTTAACGCCCTCTGTTGCACGAAGCTGAAGTTGGTCTCTGTTGCATAGATCTAAATTTTTCTAAAACTTCATTAGTCCTTCGAAAAATGTACATTTTGAAATTTCGAAAACTTAAATAAAAAATCATCAGTCGTACACTATATAAAAAAATAAATATAAACTATTGCCGTTTCTCTAAATTATTCTAAAAATATATGGGGTAAATTATAGAACACATAGTGCTGTTTATATGTGTACACACGCACGCACACACACACAGCACACATTGTCAACATATTTATA
>CAEGAF010008135.1:0-21471 GCA_903067075.1 Micropoecilia bifurca
TATATATACACAGTATTCCTCTTTGACTCCATTTAGCAACTCCACTTTGACCAAAGATTTGTGCAGAGTAAAAATAGCAAAAAATAAAAAAACACAGCCGTGTGTGTAAGGCAATGTATGCACTGTACAACTTTGCACACAACTATGTAGCCTAAGGCAAAGACTTTGAAGCTCATATAACTTATCATTGGCTCTGGGCTAAAGATTTTTATGATAACTACAGCCCTCGAGGTTGTCCTGCATTTAAGGACACAGGAACAAAAATGAGAAATTAAACGTCTTCCTACACTGTTGTAATATTTCAGAGAAAAGTGGAAGGAAAGTTTCCTTATTCTGTATTTAAAGTATTTTTTGTTTTATTAAAAATGTTTTCTGGTATGTGCAATGTTGAGTTTAAATCATCAGAGGTACTGGTAAATTCTTTAACCACAGTGACTTTCTGTCTCATCTCTGAGTGTTCATTGGTTGAACATTCTATTTTTGTGTGTGTGTGTGCTCACAGTAATCAAGTATAAATTTTTCTTTTGATTCCTATTCAGTTCCTCTCCGGGGTTTTATAAGTTATACGAGCATCAGAGTTTAGATGAATATAAGCGCATGTTCAAAAACACCTGTTTCAGTGATCTCCAGTAATTAGTTTTTAGGTCTGCTGGCTGTAATTGGTCAATCAGCAGTGAGACTCTGCAGCTTTGAGCGAGGATGTGTTTACATCCACTCTGCTGTGTTGTAGATTAATTAACAACAGACCACAGCAGACTCTCACAATCTCTTGGTAACCCTCAACAGGAAATTCACAAACAAGCCTATCCCCCTATGGCATGAATCCATTGACCCTCTGGCATGTTGTCTTTGTGCATCTTATTAGTATTTCACAACTTCTTTACTTTGCAGTGAAGAGATGATTCACAGAGAGGCTAAGGAAAGTTGAATGAATCAAATCAATTTATATCTTTCGTACACCTGAAAATACAGCTAGACATCTATTTTGTAGTGATTAATCTGAAGATCATAGATCTAGTTTGCATACATAGAAAGGTTCTTGGGATTTGATGGTGATTGATTAAGTTCCTGGGGTCCAGTAACAATGGAGTTAAGTCATGACTGAATATTATGCAGGTTATTTACCACCAAATAAGTTATTTACAATCACTTTTCTTTCTGATTCACATAAAAATCTTATTGTACGTGTGCAGCGTTGGATGTTCAATTCTGTTGAATGGAATAAGATTCCATTATATTGTATTGGATTCCTCTGAATTATGCAGCTTTACATTACATTGCATTTCCTTGCCTTATGTTGTTGTTTTGCCAAAGATTACAAAGCATTATAGTCACAATGTTAAGCCAAAATGGTGTATCAGTAAAGAGTGAATGTTGTACACTTAATAGCTATATCAGTTGTAAGTACAATATATAGTAATGTCTTTTACAATTGAAATTAACTGTATTGCTTCTTTAAAAAGCTTAATAATGAGGTGAAATTAGAAACTTTTCATTAATGAATCTAATTGCAATGTTTGTTTAAAAGAATATAGTTCTTTCTCAATATTTCTACAGTCTAGTTTTGGTTTAAAATGATGTCTGCCACTAGAAGGTTTTATCAAGGTTACTGAAGTAAAATCCTCGCAGCAAATGGAAGTTATAAAGAAGGATCAAATGAAAAAAAACTTGTCTAGGCGGAGAGAGAATGCATTTTTCTTTTAAATGTTGTGATATTTAAAGATGCCACTCTGACTCCCACACATACTGCCAGCAGTTTTCAGTTGTTATTACCAAAACCTGCAATCAGTGCTAAAAAGCTGCCCCTCTCTGACCCCTTTGTAGAGGGTGACCTCAACACCCCATTCAAAGAAGCTGCATAATAGCAAGAAAATTAAACCGTATTACCTCCCTACACTTTTGCCATCATGCTTTCTTTCCCAGTCACCGTAGCAACATTAAATCATTTAGTTTACATCCTTCTTGTTGTTGCTCATGGAGAGTCAGAGTCAGTGAAAATTAAGTTTTGAAAAACATTCTGCTTTCAAAAGCAATTTGTGATTTATTCTCCTCTCAATGCCAAAATCTCACTAATCTCCCCCAATTAAATGAAGGGAACATAAGTGACATTAACGTCAAGTCATGTAAGCTTTCCATTTCATGACTGAATTATGATGTTTTGTCTTAGGACAAAATTCTGTTACTTGCATTTGTCTTCAATTTACTGCCCCTCTAGGCATACTTATGAACACACACACACACACACACACACACACACACACACACACACACACACACACACACACACACACACACACACACACAGCCTGAATGTAATGCCAGCAGTGACCTGAATTTATCCCACTTGTATCTCATCTGTCCACTGAATCATAATATCCACAGAGAAACAAAGGTACTGCAGGTAAACAAATAGTAGTATATGCCAGACCATTTCGCCAAATTAAATAAGTTTCATGCAGGAGAGGGCAGCTGGTGTTTTCTTATCAACTTTTTTCATTTTGGGCTCAGTGCCAAAGAACAATATATTAGATAGAAAAATAATTCCCTTTTTGTCCTTTGGGGGAGTTTTTGAGGTTTCTCTGAAAAATGTTTTTACATACCAAACAGGTTTAGGAATTCCCTATTTGTTGTTTGGTTGTAGCTTTTATTAATTTTCATAAGTACAAAGCATCAGATGAACCTAGTGAAGTATAATTAATTTGATATTTCTGCAAGTGATTATGGTTATCTTGGTCAGTGGAGACAGCTGCAGACTACAATAATAAACCCATGCATTTCCATCATATTAAGAGGAATGTCAACCTGAAATGAAAATCCTTTAATAAAACTCTTACTCGTGAACGGGCCACAAATCTTTGCAAAGATGATGGAGTTTCAATGTTAAGACTGAAGTTGAAGATAAATATACCACAGATTG
The DNA here is from genome assembly GCA_903067075.1 of Micropoecilia bifurca. Lineage (NCBI taxonomy): Eukaryota > Metazoa > Chordata > Actinopteri > Cyprinodontiformes > Poeciliidae > Micropoecilia > Micropoecilia bifurca. The sequence goes on from CAEGAF010008135.1 coordinate 2,918, forward strand.
TCTTTTTATTCTAAAGCAGTTTCTCAGTCATTTTTATTTAAATGGCTGTTATTTTAGTTCTTGAAGTAAAAAAAAATCAGTCTATTTGGCAGCATAGATCACATCTTGTGGAACAAAATCTTGTCAAAGTTATATCTGTGTTATGCAGTTTCTGTCAGCATGTGACATTTATGATGACGATGTAAGTGTTATTTTGCACCTCGGATATGAATGCTGCTGTAGGAGTGACATTATGTTTTGTGTGTGCAAAAGACTTTCTTTTGAAGTAGAAAAGAAGGAAAGATGTTCTTGAAGTCTAACTACTTTGAGAAGAAAGTTTCAACAATAAAGCTGAAAGTTCATCGTACGGTCCAAAAAAATTCAATTAATAAGAGCGTGGAATCAACTTCAGTATTGATTTACATAATGTACAAAAAGCAGAATTCATTGGTTGTCTGAATAGGTGATTTGATATATACAAAATGTAAGTACTTTGTATGTATCAAAATATATACATTTAAATCCTTTAATTTTAATTAAAAATATATAAACAAATGTGATAATTACTGTTCTACCTTCTTTATTTCTGGTAAACTGTGTGATTTGCCCAGTTTGTAAACAAGTTCGGATTATTTTTAAGCTGCATTATTTGTTAAAATGGTCACTATGCTAAAAATTTATAACATGAGAGATACTCTGTGACAAAGATTGCGCTGCTCTGCCTTCTACCTGTGGTCCTACTGCTATCTGCAGAAATACACTCTTAGTGTTGTCAATCAATTTCATGTAAGTGCTAAGGCATTCCTCTCAGCTCTGATTGGTTTGTTCTAACTGGGAGTGATATATTTCTGCAACAGGACTTCAGAGAGGGATCTAAGGAGCTTAGTTTCTTTCATATATTATCTCTCTCTAATTATGCTGTCAGGATATGGTGACAGTTTAAGCAAATATGTAAAAAACCATGTTGATTATAGGGCTTACATACTGCAGCTTTAATGACTCATCAATCATTCAGCTAAGATTGTGGTCTGTTTTTTTGACAACACATGACTCTGTAGGCTCCCTAATCCATGCAGAAAATGGTTCACATGATTGTTAAAAAGACAAATACTTTCTGAAACATCATTATTGATTGAATAAATAATCCCAAGTCTTGCTCGGGTAAAGAAGGTTACACTCAAAAAACTACTAACGTGTACAATATGACACGGCAGGAATCATGTTATACTTTATGCATGAATGCAGATGTAAATTTCTCCATGCTCTTTTACAGTTATTAATCATTTAGTGATTGCTTAAGCATTGCATAATGTTCCTTGCTACAGCTTCTTGTTTGCCTGCAATGACAGACAATTAGGTTCGGTTTGCAGCTAAATCTGCAAATGGCTCCATGTTACTGAAGGGCATGGCTTTGATCTGTCTGAGCATTAGCCACAGCTGCATCTGTTTTTAGGTGGCATCCTCAGGGCTTTGGTTGTTTTACTTTACAAAGTGGCATTCTGCTCATTTCGAAAATGAGAACTGCTCTTAAGGAAGAACATGTTCGATTGTTAAGATCAACTTGGTCACCTTCACATCTTTAGAGATAATTTCATAAACTGAATAACTAAAAGATGCAAACCACGAATCATTTTATCCTGTCGTCATAGGCCGTCATAATTGTGGATATTGAAATAGATGTTTGGGGAGATAATTGTACAAGCTAAACTTATCTTCCTGTTTAGAGGGATTTGCCAGGCTCTGCTTCCAAGGTGAAAAAGGTCTCATTATAGATATCTAAATACCTACAATTACATAGGGCAAAAATCTTTAAAGGAGCTACTTGTTCTCACTTAACCATGAACTCTCCACTAAATGCAAGGCAATCTCCAATAAAGGTCATGCAAATAAAAGTGTTAGGTTGAAAATGTTAATACGATTTCAGAACAAATGCAGCATGCTGTAAAGGGCAGAGAATAATATGTATCAGCACTTACAGTTTGTAAAGTTCAGAGTGGAGTTTTTCCATTTTTTTCATGGCTCACTTGTCTAAATACATATAACACATTGACTGGCCATCAGATGGCGAAGTGCTGGCAGGGCCCCAGGAGAGAGGCAGAACGGCCGAACACTCAGCGTATTTCATGTCTGTCTGTAGGCAGTGACATTAACAACTGAAAGTGATTTAATTTCCTAATTCTTCCACCTGCGTTATTTACGAGCCATCAAAGCATTTTAGCAGAAAGAGATGGATCTCTCCTTCTAGCTTTTTTTTTCTTTTTGCCTTTAGGACTTGCAGGCTTAGAAAAAGGGAAAAGAAAGGTGAAAATAAAAGTGGGTAGCAAAATAGTGTTGCCTCACTGTGACAGGGTCACGGTTTGTTGCTAAGCCACCCAACACAATAAATTTCATTTTCCAGAAGTCCTTCTACTTTTTTTTCTTGTTCTGAGCCTGTTCTCTATATTTCTTTTACCCTCTCGCTGTGTCCATTCTCAAAGTGCATTTTTCTCATCGTGAAGCAGTCGCTCTTATCTCAAAGATATCCGCTCCACAAGTAATCTGTCTCTGTACAAGACGTTTCCTCTCACTATAAGCTGCACATATGAAAGCAAACAGACCGACTCAGGCAGATTGTGTCTGAACATTATTTGCCTCTGCCTGATGTTCCCCCTTTAATTTGCTGTTCAAGTTAAAAGGACAGGCCAATCAGCTTACAAGCACTCAGATATATAATAATCTCTTTCAAGTATCTGTGCATCGATTCAAAGCTAAATAATTATTAGCAGTTTGATTATATACTGTGCATTCAGATTGCACCGATTTATGTTTTCACATCCACCTGAATAATATGTAGTTGTGCCACTGATTCTACTGTAGCTGTGACTGCAGAGAATGATCAGATTTTTTTGGGGGGGAATAAACATTTTAATGTGTTCTCCCGCACCTTAAAAAACTGGGGAGTTGTTGCTAAACCTTACAGGCATCTATGCTCTAATTAGTTCATTCACTGTCTTAGTTCCTGCTTCCTCTCATTGATTTCCCACTCTACCCAGAATACTGCATGTTTACTTCCTGTTTTCTTCAGCTCCTTGCGAGATTCTCTTGTTCTCTTTTCCAATCCCTTGACAGGTTGGTTTCTCTCAGTGTGTGAGGCTTTGGTGGATTTTTGATGATGCTTGGATTGGGATTCTGTAAATCCAGCTAAAAAAGATAAGCGTTTTAAGTAAATCAGGACCTTTCTTTATTTTTCATCCAAAAGCTATAATATACACATACATGACAATAATATCTAAACTTTTAAAACTTGATATAAACTCACCTTGTGGAATGAAAGCTGTACCTCTTGTTCCTTTGAAAATATGTAAATCCTTCTGCTGATCTAGGGTCAGTTGACAGGAGTGGTGGCAGATGCAAGGCCCTGCAGGATCTAATGCAAGTTCACCAGATGTCTGGTTAGGCTGCCCATGGGGCAAATGGAGCCGTCTGCAAGATATGGCAAAATGACCTCTGAGCTGGGTGTCACCTTATCGCTTTCAACAGACACACACACTGGGAGCTTCTCCACTTACATTTTCTATGCTGCTTTTATCAAACTGCCCCAATGTAGAAGAGTAAAGGTTGGAAAAAAATAACACAATGAAAACAAATATTCAAAACAAACATAGGAATATAATGAATAATACTGTTTTTTACTGGGCTGTATTTCAGCATATGAGTATGAATGAAAGAGAGACAAAGAATAAGTGGGTACATCTACATGTCATGTAATATTGATTTTTCACGTAACTTATGTGTAGAGATCTGTGGTTTTACAAAATTGACAGAACTGGATTGTGAGTTAAAAACACCCTGAAACTTTAATGGAAGACTTTATATTAGATCTGTTCTTAAATAATGAATTTTATTCCAGCTAAATTTAGACTGGCATAACAATTAAAATGTAACTGAAGATGCTTTTATATGAGCAATAGAAATAAGGAACGTATAGAGGTAAGATAAGATAAAAATGGTAAAACCAAGCAATAAACAGAGGTAGCAAAGATTTTACATAGAAAAGGAGAAAAAAAATTAATAAATGTTGAATAAAACATAAGGGTGTGTGAGAAAATGTAAAAAACTATCAAAACATTAAAAAGCAATGCACAGAGGTCCCCTAAATCGGCCTGTGTTGAGGAAGAAGAATGACTGAGAAAATAAAAAATACAGAAAAAAAGCAGAAAGCACAAAATGTATACAACCAGAAAAAAAAGCCTGCTTGATGAATTAGCGATGACAGAGAACAAAGACAGCAGGACCACAAAGAGAGCAAACAGAAATGGGAGCAAACTAGAGCTAAATGCAGTGTCTTCTCTCTGTAGCAGCAAACTAAACAAGCTCTTGTAACTCAGGTAATTGCTATTTAATAAGTTACCCGACTTGAAACAAACATGGTACAGTGGCAACTTTGTTTTTCCCATTAACTAAACACAAGCAGAGAGAAAAGGTAATTAAACAGCAAACAGAAACAGGACAAAGACCAATTCTTCAACAAAGTTTCGCCAATTTATCCACGCTGTTGTTTATAGTTTATTGTCTGTTCAGGATCATCACAATTGCAGTATCTAAATCAAAAGCAAATGATTTTCTATTTAAATGAATTATGATTTCCCTTTTTTTAAAAATGAAAATCGCATCGACTGCTTTTGGTTGGTTTCATGTTAGGCTATGGTTCACAACAGCCGGCAATTTTAAAATACTTGATAAGACAATTATGTGAATTACAGTCATTACAATCACAGAGGTGTTTTACAGGAACGTAGCAATTATCCCCAGTAAATCGTGTCAGTGTTTGAACGAGGTCAAGAGAGGTTGCAGTCATCATGTACTTGCTGCTGACATTACGGGATCTTTCACTGTTGCCATAGAAAGCTGATTCAAATCTCAGAAAAATACACTCTGAATGCTAAATACACACATTTAGTATTTTGGTGCTATTATAAAGTAACTTTCCTGTCTTGGGACTGAGGGGGGAAACTCCTGCACTGAGACGGGTCTTATGTTGATGTTCTCTTTCTTTCTTCCCAGTTGAATCTGTGTGGAGGCTTGTTTGAGCTCCAGCCGTTAGGCTAAAGATTTAAAAAAAACGGCAACCAATTATTGTCAACAGGGCTGCAAGATAACGACGAATGATGATATTGTGGCATTCCTGTTCAACAAGCATCTTAGTTTGTAAACTCTAAACCAGGTGAGGTTATAGATGTTGGTCCAAGTTGCACAAATGGCCAAATATATTGATTGCATCCAAAGCCTCCATACGTGGCACTTGCTCTTAAGGTGTCTTTTGAGATTTTGCAATTACGCACAGCAATAATGTGATGACGATCACATCGACCAACTCAATATTGTATTTCTTGCCCTAAAAGACGTGTCCACTTTACACCCATTGTAATGTTAACGACTAATTTGCAAAAAATAGCATATTTCACTCAGTCAGTTCATTCAAGCGTTTCTTTGTTTTCTCACTGTTGTCAGTTTCCCTCATTATTTCTGAACCTTTGTTTCTCCGTTGTCTGCACACCACTGTTTTTTTGTCCTAAATTTCAAGAAGACGTAGTGCGCCTAAACTTCAAAGTGGAGACAGCCACCACAAGGGAATCGGTGAAAATGCTGTCTGTTTCCTGTCTGCTCCTTTCCCTGTTTCCTTGTGTCTGTGTGTGAAGAAGGAGGAAGCCAGTAACAGCGTGATGGACAGTGAGACCCAGAAAAACTGGTAAGGAGAAAAATACGGTGACCTGGACATCAGGCTTGACCAAGCAGCAACTGGAAAAAAAGAGACGAAAATAAATGAACCAGGAAAAAGAGACAAAGTTCTGCCTCAAACACATTCGCAAAGCTTCAACTCCTTTCACTTCAGAAACAAAATCGGCAAACCAAATTAACTTTACTTTGCATCTCTTTCTTCCCTTTGTATCTTTATCTGTCCCTTTAAACTTTTAGCTTCTCAGAGCTTCTCTCTGTCTCATTTAACTCCCCTCTGACAGAGTAAGACTTAATTAACCTTCATGAAAGAGGAGTGTGCAATGTCACCAAGACATTAAAGTCTGATATTATCGGAGCTCAGTCTACAATTTGACTGAGGCAAAAGAATTACCATTTATGCAAAGTCATTAGCTCTGGAAACACACTAAAGACCTTTATAGTTTCTTGAATCAGTCATTTTAAAATCTGAAACGAAAACTGAACCAGCTACTCTGTATTTAGCCCTTTTGCCTCCCAACATAAAGATGTTTCAATATGTATCACAATACATATTGTGTAAATAAACGCCAGTAAATATTTGAAATCTCTTTACACAATTAAGAACAAAAAAATAATAAAATAAAAGTGACAAGAAGGAACAGAGAAAATATTCTTTAATAACAGCATATGCAGTGAACATTCAGACTGATTAAGGTTAAGCTTTTCCTTCAGGGCATTTATTGGCTAATTTACTATCGAGTGACACACTCTGATGGAAATGGAATAGATATGGGAAAAGCCATCCCTTCAGATGATTGCATTCCATACTGCGGCAAGAATGACAGGTCTGTATTAAAAACTTTACAATATAACAGTGATACACGACCTGAGAGAATAAAGAAAGACGGATTGAAGGAACAAAGGAGACCAGATGAATGAATTCATGGTTTCTTTATCAGTTTTCTCTACGAATAAAATCTGTCGCTAAATTAAGGGGTAAAAAGCTATATAGAAATCGACTTTGGAAATATATGAGCTGCTGCATTTGAGTTTACTTTTGTAAATAAATGTTAAATAATCACATAAATTTGCACAAAACAAATGAAAAAAGTCTTACTTGATCCATTGTCTTTAAATGTTCATTTATACTTTTTGTTCTTTAAATAGTGAACAAGTTATGCAAGTGATGATTATACAGCTCCAATTCTATAAAATCTGATATTTTCTGAAGGGGCTTGGACATTAGAGATAAGTGTAACTTAATTTAATTATTGTTTTCATATTACCTCACAATGTACTTCTTTACTACATATTTAAAAAAATATATCTGAGAAATAGAATAAAAAAAATGCAACTTCCAAGCTAAATTGTAGGTTGACTATTCTAAATATTTTAATTTACTAGTAATTGTTTCACAGATGACAATGTGATACCAGCCCAGATGTCATGATTTGTTAAAATCCTTAAAACATTTTTATGTTTAATTTTTATAAACTCGACCTCCAGTGATATTTGATAGTTTAAGATTGTCTTTCATTTTGGTTTTTCTCTAAATGCAGAATTAATATAGTGATTGTGCTAAGTCATGCAAAATTAATAACCCTTAGAGACAAAAAAAATATTGTCCTTTTTTACTGAATGATTATTAGTAAGAAGCTGCAGTCATAGTATGTTACTATGAAATGTATTGGATAATATTTTTCTAAAGTTCTTTGAGCACCACATGCTAATACAATTTTTTTTTCTAAAATAGTATCCTGTCTGAAATTTAAAATGCAACCAGTGGAATGTATTACGTCACAGTCACTTTAATGTAACTCTTCTAAATTATCAGAAGTTATCAGCTTTCTTTTTCTTTTTCTGTTCTTTTAGCAATTTAGCTACAATTAGAAACATTCACAAAAACTGTTGCACATGTTAAATGTGTGCAAACCTGTTTAATTCAAATCTAGAAATGCTCCCGAAAAAAATTCATCAAGCATGTCTCCTTCCAGACACCTTTTCCCTACATTTAAATTATGTATTTTGTATGTGCTTAGTAGAAATACAGCTCATAGTAATAAAAATCCATGCAAATTATAGTAAGAACAAATATCATGACAATCCCAAAGACTAGAGGTTGCATGGAGAAAAAGACTGTTTGTTATAACAATGGCACAGGAAACTGGCACAGGAAAAATATAAAATAATGACCTTCTTTGTGGTTTATTTCAAAAAATGAGTCAGAAATGTCACAAGAATTAGGCTCAAACTCCTCACGTAGTCAAGTTTTCTGATATTTGACTTGCATTCAGGCGTTGCTTCTCTATTCAGATGTTTTAAGAAAAAACATTACGAGCCAGGACATTGAGTTCTCATTGAAATAAAATAACTGAAAAAATGTTATTCAATCTGCTGTTTTGTGGTGAAATAATTGCAAAAAATATGTACAAACTGCTTGACTTTGTTTGACTTTGGGTTTGTTTTTACATCTGCTTGTATTTAGTGTAATGAGCTTTCTAAATCGAATAAAGAAATAAAGAAAAAGCACATGGAAAGCGTTTACAAGAACGGACAATATTCCTGTGCTTTGTGAATTCCCACCAGAGTATATAAAACCAGAAAAAAGAAAAAGGAAAAAAAACATTCTAACTGCTTTTATGCAATATAATAATACAAATCTTATTTCAGTCTCTCTAAAATACTTTCCTTTTTTTGTAACATCATGCATGCTCTACAATATTCTGAAAAGCATTGAAATGCTGCTCAAGGCAAATGAAGAGCCGGGGGATGGATGTGTAGACCTTCGGTCAAACCTTGAATCAAGTAGGTTCGGATGAACCACAAAATGGGGATTTCCAAATTAAAATGAATTCTTGTGAGAAACCAAATTTAACGGTAATATCCGCCTTTCCATTTAAACATTTAGATCCAACATTACTTTCAAATAACTTGTGCAAAATCAGGTTTACATCACAGTAGCTTTCAAATATAACAACACTGCTTCTGCGACGGCAATACAGTCATTAAGTCGTCTTAAATATACAACACTGTTGATTTACTGGAATTCATGCAACCATGTTGAGATTACTTTTGAAATAAGTGGAAATCTTTGCTTCATAAATCATGTTGTGCGTGCTGTTTTATATACTTCAGGTTATGTTTAAATTGTTTCACATCTGTATTTGAGCATTGTATTATGTGTAAACTGAAGTCTTAAAAGAGGCTGTACGTTTTTCACACGACTAGAAACATTTACAAGGTCGATTAGCTTAAGATGACTTTTTCTGCACCTTCACTATTTTTTGGTAAATCCGAATTCAAAAATATAAAACTTGGTCACTGTTTTTATCGATCTTCCTCTAGTTACCCCACTTAACAGTTGTTATTCATCAGAAAATGGAGTTTTGCAAAGCACACTTGAGTATAGAGTTGTGTGAAACGCGAGGAGAAATGACTTGAATAACAATGGATGATAAAAGGAGAAAATAGTTTATAGGAATTATGAGAACGAGAGAAGGAAAATGAATACACAGCAGAGACATAACACAGACTGACAGACAAGAGGGGATGTTGAGGAGAAGAGAGAACATATGTTGAGATGGGAGAAGACGGGAGGAAGTTAATAAGAGATGGAGTTGGGTCTCCTGCAGAAGAGCTCATCTGGATTCCATCCAGTATTCATGTCTACGGCCTTGGCAGGTGCTGTCTGATTTATCTGGATTCATAGACCAGAGCTTAATATTCAATGTGCTGCTGAGAGGACAGTGAAGCAACATACATAAAAGTTTGCACAGATAGCTTTGCATTTAACGGGGGGATGATGTCACTGTCACAATAATCGACATTTCACAGGTGCTCAAACATCGACACCTGGTCAGAGTGGGGTGGGGTTAATCCGATCTGTTCTACAGTAATTCACTAATAACATGCTGAACTTATAAAGATACACCAGGATAATGTTTACCTGGGAGGACTAAAACTTTAACTGAAAAAAAGATTACAAGACAGACCCTACACTCATAATTTCTTTGTTCTATTAGGTTTTGTACAATAGCGCTGTTGTCTTCGCTTTCTGCTATAGGGAAGACGAACTCCCATTGCGATACATGATTCAGAGTCCCAACTGCTTTGCTCCATTACTTCTTCCGCCAGTGGTCATATAATTTTGTTTACAGAAAAGTATAATTTGGAAAGATGGAAACGAAACTGAATTAAAATGCTAATTCTAATAAAACTTTTTTTTTGACTTGGTGAAGATGAAAAAGGCAAAATAAAGGACGCTCTTTGTGCGGCTTAGTGAAATTTAATTAAATTATAAACATAAGTAAATGCACACGGAAAGATTGGTGTGTGTGGGTGTTTGTGTGTGTGTAAATCAATAGCCTTGTTTGCTTTAAACCTGAGGACTACAAACAAATCAAGCATTCTGTTCTTCTTGTCCCAGAGGGAGGAGTAGCCACTTTGCACAGAAGGAGACAGAAGGCAAAAAAAAAGATCCAAGCAATGTGAAACATGTTTAACATTAATGTTTCAGAGCTGCACCAGCAAGCAACAACTTATATCACATTCCCAGTGTTGTTTCATCAAAGCTTGGCATGAAATATTGGTGTTGGGGACCTTTCTGATTCACCTCTCAATTGATCACCTTGAAGTATTTATACGTGACAATAAAACTAACAGATTCCTGCCTGACTCCAGAGGTCAGAAGTAGAACTAAGGCATTATGAGGAAACTTGGTTTTTCCAATAAAAGTAGTTTTTTTTTTTACTTTTTTGATCCTTTCATTAAAGTTTTGGTGTATTTTTACGGTTAGAAAATGTTAAAGATGCAGTTTGTTGTTGACTGAACATTGTGTAAACATCAAGTCTTCATTAGCAAGAGCTCAACAGACCCTGATCAAAGAGTGAAGGATTTATTTTCGACATATCCACAAGCTCAAAGTCTAAGGTGTGATCACATTTCACATTTAATTGCAAGTCTTATTTAAAAAATGAATATTTACTTTAAATAAAAGTGAAAGAAAGCTTAAAATTATGATTTCTAACAATTTTTCTCAACATCTCCTGCTTGTAAAATGTCTTTAAGTTAGAATTCAATGCAATAAAACTGGGAATACAATTTACAACACTGCTTTAAGCTTTTTTACAGTTTGAAAATATTTTCACTTTTTTTTCGTATAAAAACAAATTCTTCTTCATAATTCTCTGGAGTCACTCAAAAGAATAGAATGTCAAATCCCACAGTGTTTGTTTTTTTTTTCTTTTTTCTTAATGTCTCTCACCACACTGAATGAAAAGAAAACTAATGAGTCCTCCTGAGATTTCAACCCCTTTTCTCCCAGTTGGGTTATTTTTAGTCTGATCAACTGTGAGAGGCATGTTCTCTACCTCACATGGTTTGTATGTCCATTGCATTGCATGACTAAGGATCACAGTGAATAAATCAGCATGGGTTAGTGATCTTCAGCTTGCATATGAATGTATTGTTTTCAGATAGTTTGCATTTTATTTGACACTAATGATCTCATCGGTCCTTGCACCTCCTACTTAGCTTTAACCCCCGTCTTATATGTTTACACATGTTTTATCTTTTCATCATCCCATAATTATGTACACCAGATTCCCATACTTTGCACTCATCTTGAACCAACTTTGATGTCTTAAAAAGACAAAAAAGTTGAATTTCTACTTAAATTGAAGTTAACATTTTTTGACACGTTCATTCAAAATCACTGGTATTGCAAAGATGTTAAAAAAACTACTCCTGGAATAAAAAAAACAGATCAGATTGACTAATTTATTATTTTTTTGCTAAGGTTAAGGTTGCTTATGTGCATCACTGTCATGAATGCCTGTTATGGAAAATACTCGCTATGCACTAGTTTTAGCCGTCTTTAGTTAATTGCAGGCAGCATTGATCTCATTGACCTGCTGATTTGTAGTTGACCTACAATTGAGCTAAAGAGATGCTATTATAAATCAACTTTTTACTGCAATTCACAGACAAAAACTACATAAGAGAGCTTAACAGGAAATATCTAAGAAAAGCAATCTTGTGATCTCATGAATCAGGTATAAAAAGTAATGTTGAAAATTATAACACCCAGAATAAAGTAGTTAATTAGAAAAATCACCAAATTAAACGCAGAAAAGCACAGACAACAAAATCCAAATAGAACAGAGATTGGGTTGTCTCATCAACCAGTCCAAGAAAGTGGCAGGGAGATCCTTCATATCAGAAACAGTCTCCAACTCATTACACTAAGACCTCAAGCCAAAATGAATTTATTGTTTTTCTCAGTGAACAACACAGTTTATTTTATTCAGACTTAACTTGTATGTTAAGTATTAAAAAAAGGAAACTGGGTCCCAGAACAAAGTGAAGCAATCAGCAGCAGAACGCTGATCTCACTCTGTACCTGTATTTGAATGCAGAAGCTATGGCAAACAATCTCAAATAGACCAAAGAAAATGTATCTAGTATTTTTTTCTTATTTTTGTTTGACTAAAATTGCTAGACGATGTTAGCACATAGATTAATACCAGTTAGAAAAATTATATTTTTGGTGGTGCAGCCTTGCGGTCACCGTAGATGCGGTAACCTTATTTTCATGCTTCTCAATGTTCCGAGTTAACAAAATATCCCATTGTGGATTTACAATTTCCACCAGCTCTGGTTTGTGCTGTTTTGTGAGTAACATGACTTGAATTTTGCCAAACATACACAGTCACTGAAATGCTCACTGTTTGGTGGACAGGTGCAGTCTTGATAAGCTCATATCTCTGGACTCCATGGTTAATCATTGGCAGAATGAGAGTCTTTGTGCCAGCTCCCCGGCTGATACAATGAATCAGAGGAGGTGTGCAATGAGTAAGCAGAGTAATTACAAAGGAACCATCATCATCACAGCAGTTATGATCCAGCTGATTATGAAGCAGACACAGGAGGCAATTTAGTGTGACAGATTCCTCGGTTTTATTTCTTTTTGGTGGTATTCGTCTTTTCTGTTGTTGTGTGACTGACTACAATACCGACTAACCATTTGCAACATCCTGGCTGCATGCATTCCATGTGATTATGAAACAATTATAATGAGAAAACAAATAATTAAAGCACTTTTTAAAATCTAACAGCTCAAATCATTTATGAGAGAATTAACTTCTTAAATAGAAAGATTGGCTCAGTTATCCTTGCTGAATGTTTTCAATGCAAAACCTGCCCAGTTATTGTTAACTTGTTTATTTTATTCAGACTTACAAAAGTAATCTGTATGCAATGCAGTGAATTTAATTTGTCTTTTTAGCAGCTGCTAGCTATTCCTTAGATAAAAATCCTTCATGTACACAGACCTAAACAAATGTGATTTAAGAAAATTTAAATGAAAAGCTGATTTAAATTGGCAATTGGAAATATGGCAAATGTCTTGAGGGATGACACTTTCTACAGTAAAGTCATCATGACTTTATCACAATTTCCTAAAACAGAGAATAACATTTCTGAACAGATTTGAATCAGGTTGGCCATTTTTCTGACTTGCTAAAGTACATTTGCCATTTAACAGATTCAATTCCACTCAGTCTACATGTTGCCAAAACAAATTACAGTATTTAAATTCAATGTTAAAACATCACAGTTGCTCCTGCTACACAAGTCATAATGCCCACACACATCAATCAAATAGATTAAATCGGAGTAAAACTCAAGACTGAACTGATGTTTTCTGAAGTAGTAGAAACAATAAAATAAATTATTTTGTTAGCGACAAATATAGCAGCTGTGACTGCTGGGGGTTTTACACAAAGGCAGGAAATGATATCAAAAAAGTAGGTACAGATATAAGAACAATAATAATCTCCTCACAACTGGTTTTAAAATGCATATTAAGGGACTGAATGCTTCATTTCCCCACCAGATGACAAAAGTCCTGTTGGCAATCTATTAGAGTTGAACACAAACACACGGCGAGAGCAACAAGGACCAGACAACAACAGACAATAATAAGAAAGAAGGTTGAGCTGCACAGATTGAGGTTAATGAACTAACAAAAAGACACATGATGGGATTTCACCCCACATCTCACCGGCGCGCAGGATAACTGTAGATGTGGTTTGTGACTGGAATCACAAAAACTGCAGTGACATTCAGCCTACAGGCCAAATGAGCTAATAGGCTCTACCCTGCTTATCAGTTCACTTCACTGTCAACCAGCCCAGAGGACAGGCACACACGAAAAGACACACACAAAAGCTGATGGGAAAAAGAGTAAGAGTATAAGGTAAGTAAATACTTACATTAATGAGTGAGGATGTTTACTGACCTATGATCTGATATTTCCTAATCATGGTCACAAGTTTGGAAACTCATCTTGTGCTCAACCTGTGTCCCTTGGAAACAAAAAGTGTTGTTTTATAGCTTGAATTAAAAATAATATGCATTAACACACATTATCCAAGCCTGAGAAGTAAAAAAATAAATAAATTGGCACAATCACTGATCTTTTTGCACAGTCATTAAAAAGTTCTCAAATAGATTTTATTGCCATCTCATTTAAGCTAATGGGTAGTGAAGTGTATTAATTAGGATCTAGTCACCTTTAAAAATGCTAGTGAGAGAATGATCTTGAAGAAACGCTGATGACACAAGCTTATTTTAAACTGGTCAATTATACGGATCTGTGCATGACCCGGGAAGAACCTAAAAGTTACATTTTAAAACTATAGAAACACAACATCTCTTTGTCTGTGCTATTTATAGCATAGACAAATTTTACATATTAGATTGTTTTTCCCCTTGTAAACATACACCAGCAGCTACGTATCGGCACAGTTTTCTCTACAGACACACACTTTCCATATTTGGAAAGCCTCAGTCTGTACCTTCAACTGTCTAGTTCAGACATTCATGCCTTATATGTTTTATTCTCGCTCTGAGCGTAAAGCTCTATCCTAGAAATATACTCCTAAGGCCTCAAGATCTAATATGTTATTAGACACTGTAGTGGATTTATAGTGGATGAAAAAAGTTATTCAGCTAGTGTGCAATGAAATATCAAAATCTGAAGGGTTTCCCCACTTGGGAATAAGAACAATAAAAGTAGAAATGCAATTGCAATGCAGAGTATTAAAAAATCCCTTTAAACTAGAGTCAATGGTATAAAATTTTGAAGAGACACAAATGACCCTTTTAGTTGTAAAGCCATGTGAAAGATTTGAAGGGGGGAAATGCTGATAAATCATAATTTACCTCAAAGAATAAAACCTGTGAAAGTTTATGGTATTTGCTTGAACCCTGCCAAAGGTATATATATATATATATATAAAAACTATGTTCAGGGATTCAGGATGCTTTAATTTAGCAAACTTTGCCTGGACAGGTTGCCAGTCCCATCACAGGGCTTACTTGAACTTGAAACAAATGTCACTCTATCAATTTGAAGGGAGCGGTTGAAATAGGAAGATAGAACAAAATACAAGGAAAAGACAGGAAATGGAAGCTAATTTAAAAGGGAAAAAACATGAGTTAAGAGTTTCATGCTCTTTTTTATTTATTTATTTTGCTATGCTGTGTAATTAGCAAGAGTATTTGAGGATTAAACATGAGCACCAAGCTGGTTTTGTCAGTTAAACATGATGCAGCATTGATAGTTCCTCTCAATACTGCAGTGCAATGCTGATTAGATAAACAAACCATTGAACAATGCAGAAGCTTCAGAGCTCATTACCAAACAATGTTTCTCACAGTAGAAAAACACCAATCATTAGTAATACAAAGTCATTTACTATATTAAAATGGCCTGACGTGACTGTAATAGAGATTTTTGACTGTGTGCAGAACAATATTTCTTGCTCCTCTAAATGATAAACTTTTTATCAAAAGTACAGTCCTTCGCCAGTATGCCTAAGTATACACATATTTGCACATGTAAAGGGAAGAAAAATCACAATAACCTGTTTGCACTGTGTGCATAATGTGGTAAAATATATATTTTGCTATAGCATTTGATGTAGTTAGGAAAAATCATCAAAATATCTGGCTACATACAGATAATTTCTCTGTATAATATCGAAATAAACATGTTGACATTTTGGTTCATTCCTTTGTTTCTAGGTTCTTTGTGTTTTTTTTTCTTGTGCTGTGTTATTTGTGGATTTAGAAATATGCTCTTAGATCTGTGGGAGTCTTTCCCCTTTGGGTTCTAGTTCCTTTTGAGTATTTGCTCCGAAATACAAACATTGCATGTCTAAATCAAGTTTCACCAAAATATTTCAGAAATCTGTAAAGGGTTAAAAAAAAATGTGTGCTGTAATGATGAGGCAAATTTTAGGTAAATTTCTATGACTGGTTCCCAAATTACAACACAGATTTTGCAACATACATCCATCTGTTATTGATTTTGAGGCATTGAAAAATCCTGGGACACCAACAAGGCATAAAAGGCCAGCAGAGGAATTACTAAAAATATGTCACATGTAAGGGAGCAATGCCCAGTAATCTCTGCAAGACTGCCTTAAAATGAACATGTGAAGCAAAATCTGTCCAGCATGAATCAGAATCTTTGATTCAGAATTCTTACCTGGAATTCTAGAACTTTAAGTAGCGTTGAGCAATACCTTATATAAAGGTATTGCTTGGATGAGCTATGCAGTATCATTGTGACTTTCTTTGGCAGAAAAATTATACAGTAAATAAGTTTTTAAAAAGTCTTACAAAGAATGAGAGCAATTTTATGATTACTTAATTATTGATATAAAAAGTTGGGATAAGTGTTGTTCATTGTGAGGAACTACACTTGCCAAATAATTGCATTTTGGAAGGAAGCTCTTTGAGAGAAGGCGTGAGTGAAACAGAGAACAGAAGTGCAGAGCTCAGGGGAAAGGACAGAAAGGTTCATAGAAATTGCATTTTGATTTACAGCTTTAATTAGAGGCTCATGCCTGTTGCAGGGTGAGGGGATTCCAATAAAATATTCAGCAATCCAATCAGAACCCTTGATTTCTCTTTTGGATTTTCACTAATGAAGAGATTCATAAGTCAGGCACAACCACAATTTGTTTGACATTTTGTGTGTGTGTGTATGTCTCCATCTGATGTTCCAGAAGTTAAAATTAAAGTAGTTGTCTCAGAGTTTCTTTCAACAGTTATTCCCAATGACCAAAGCAATGTGTGCTGCATAGAGGCACATACACACAGAACGAAAGTCCAAGATGTTCTTTCAAAGAGTCCTGAGGAAGCAGAGTCAGCAACCCATAGATGCACACACAGGCAGAGTGTTTATTGCTCTACTTCTATGGCCCCATAAGAGATAAACAGCATAAAAGCAAAAGAGAAGAAATGTACAAAAGGTTAACAATTCTGTAAATCAAAACACATAAACACAGACATGTAAGCCTTTTTGTACTGCAGGATCCGGCCCCTTGTCCTCCTTTCCTGTCCTGGGTTCAAACCTGGGACCTGGCCTGGCCGACTTGAAGTAAGCTACTATTATTTCATTGGCCTTGGGGCACCTCAGCTTACCATTCATGTCATCTTGCCCTGGCCTCTTCAACATTGAACTTCTGGAGGATCCGGTACATTCTTCCATACTGTTTTGCAGTATTTCACCTGGCAGTATGTACTCTTCGTCCAGCATGCTGCCCTCTATCTTCCAGCTGCAGCCATAATTCAGTAACTTGCACGATGACAACAAGCAGCAACACAAGCTCAATGTTGTCCATTCTTGTGACACAAAGTAAATGAAGTCAAATACATTTTTTAGATGTGACAGTCTCCACTCTCTGTTGACTCATCAGCACTCTGCTCAGAGCAAACACAACTAAGGTGGGTATTTCAATATTAATTTGTGAAATAAAACAACCCAAATATCACATGTAGAAGTTCAAGAAACCAAAGAAGATTATGACTGATTTCAGCAGACACAGTTGTATAGAACAAAGACCTCACAGGTTGACAAAAAGATCGACAGGAAGCAGGCGAAAGAGCTGAGAAAAAAAAAAGAAAGACTTGGTGGAAGAAAATGTAAAGGGAGCGATTAAAAAGCAGTAAAGACTAGTGTGAAACTAGTATTTTAGCCACTATAAAGGGAGAAGTTGATTTTTGTTATAAAAAGGTAAACATAGTATTTTAAACTACAACTATTACTACTTCCAAACTCTAGCTAAAAATTGTAGCAGAGCCAGGGAACGTCTATATGTATCTACTAGAATTTGACATTGTTTCACTGTCTGCACATTAATTAATATGCATGGCAATTGTACAGTGCTTTGCATTTGATCATTACTATAACAGATATTAGTGTTTGCATCACCAAATTATTCATCAGTTAATTACTTAGACATTCAAAGTGTAACATTTTGCTCTGCTGATGCAAAACACGAGCATGGGGAACGACAATTACGTGCCACAAACCATTAAGACTAAGTAAAACTCTGCCTATGTGGAACAAAAATCCACATGGGACAATATGTAAATAGGCAAATGAGTATTTTCTTACAAATGACATGCAAAGGCATGACAGGTGATAAAAGGCAAGGGATTTGGGTTCATATACAGTAAGTACTCTGGAGCTTTAAAGCAGGAAGGTTGTGTGAAATCTGGCAGATTTTCAAAACAGAGATCACACAGGTGTATGCAAATATGGCAAAAATCATGACTGTTTGGAGAATACAAATAACGTTGAAATGAAATGAAATGAAATGAAATGAAATTTATTCGAACATGATACATGTATAAAAATAACATAGTGCACAATAACAAGAAGTCCATTAAAAAAGAAGAAAGATACAGTTTTTTGTCTCAGTTAACATATCATGGTCGAAATGGGGTAGGAAGAAGTGAGAACTTATTAACTTCTACCCCCTTAGCACATGAAAACTTTACAGTCGTACCATCACAGAAAA
>CAEGAF010008141.1:0-11725 GCA_903067075.1 Micropoecilia bifurca
CTAAAGCTGCTGCTAGCTGGTTTACTCATGATCGGAGGCTGGTTCCTTTGAATACAGTTGGAGATGGTGAATTGACATTGACTAATAACTGTTATCTAACACGTAAACACTGTTTTAGAGGCGACTGTGGCTCTGTGGGTAGAGTAGTCTTCTTGCAATCGGAAGGTTGTGGGTTCGATTCCAGTTTCCTCCTGCCACATGTCGATGTGCCCCTGGGCAAGGCACTTGACCTCAAATTGCCTACCGAGCTGCATATCGGTGTATAAATGTGTGAGTGCTTGTGAGTGCGAATGGGTGAATGTGGCTCTAGTGTAAAGCGCTTTGAGTGGTCAGAAATGATCGGATAAAGCGCTATATAAGTTCAGTCCATTTACCATTTTATAAAATACAGAAAGTGAACCTCTAAACATTACAGCACTGAAAAAGTGTATATTGTTTCCTAAATGTGGCTAAAGCAAATGGATGGATGGATCCTTTCAAGGGCCCTGAGAAACTGATCCTTCGAGCATAGACATCATAAAAAAAAGTAGACCCCCCCTATTGGCACTCTTGTGGTCGTCCCTCCTGCTTTGCTCAACCAAAACAGCAGAAGATGTTTCAGCTCTGAGGGATATTGTTAATCGTATTGACGGACTACTGACCTGAGGCTCGACAGACTTTTCGCTAGTAAGATGTACATATTACTGCGTATTTTTTGTGATTAAAATATTACTATACTGTATTTATGTCCACTGGCGAAATACCAGCTAATGCTATATAGTGGTTGGTGTTCAGCCCCTGCTCTGAAAGCTAACAGAGATTCCTTAAATCTTAAAATGTTTCAGTCATTCTCCAATATTTAGATTATCTGATACAACAACCTACTATAGAAATGAAACAATATTATAAAAATCATAATATAACATTCACCAGAAAAGTTTACACAGGTGGCAATGGCTATTATTTAACTCGAAAATCTCCCGTTTTTGTTTTGAAGGTTTCCTACGACGTGAGGAAACCTGATTACCTCCTGTGTCATGTCTTACTACCTGAGATCTCCCAATCTCAGGTAGTAAGACATGACAATTAAATAAAAAGGCTTAACTTTAATCAGTCAAACCTATTTGCTCAGGAATAAATTAAATACTTTAGTGAACCAAAACATTTTACTACTACCAGACTTAATATCTGTTCCACTTCCACTCATAGGGGGAAACTAGTGGGAGTTTTTCTAACTATGTGCCGGGAGACCTGGGTTCTCTGTCGGTACCGAACCTGGAGCTCCGGCCAGCTGACAGTTGGAGGAGCTGGATGTTAATGCAGCAGAGCAGACAGATCCGAAAACATCGGAGCAGTATTGGAATTAGGTGATTTATTAATGAACCGAGCAGATATTCCAGATCTATACATCTACATTCTGGCCTAAAAGCATTGTAAAAAATCATGTTGTAATTTTAAGTGTAATACAGCAAAGCTTGTTTTGTCGCCATTGCTGCTTTTCTGAACACCTGCTTTAAAGGATGCAGAGCCTAGATTCGGTCACAGCTGGTTTTTGTTAGACTCCCTCTACTGGTGTGGAGCACTTCCGTTTTCAGCGCTTTTTGTTTGCATGCTTCTCTCTTTTTGTTTGCTACATTCATTTTTTGTTTACATCTCTGTCTTTGTTTGCATATTTTCTCTGTTGCTGCGCGTTTGCACCGGTCGGCATAAAAGGCCACCTTTTATGTTTTTGAAAACCTGATTTTCTAACTTTTCTTAGCAGCACAGTAACTGCCACAGTCGTTTGTGTTTCCTACAGTCTGCTCCTAACAGCATCACGGTGAAGCGCTCCAAGCAGGAACGAACCATTTAACGTAGATAGGGATGTTCAGGGCAATTAATGAACTGGTTGTGTGTTTCTTGATCTGAGAGTGGGAACATTACATTTTTACTGCTAAAATCAATCTTTGAAAATACAACATGATTAATTTTGTAATTGACAGGGCTCCGTTTTTTTTATTTTATGAACAAAAAATAAATAAATTACAGAAAGCCCCCTGTTGGTCAGGGCCCCTAGAATTGTCATCACTTTTCCCCCCTTTACTACGCCCCTGGATGTCAGTTGCTGTCAGTTTTCCTGTGCTGCCTGAATTTTGGGATTAAAATTTATTTTATTATGGTAAGATCATGGGCTGGCCAGTGTTTCTCCTCACCACCTCAACACCACATCATGACAAGAAGATATCCCTAAAATACTCAAACTGTGATCATATTTGACTTTTAAAACCAAAACTGCTTTCTTTCATCATTGACTCATCTATACGTACTTTGGCGTGCTCACAGAGAAATGGGATCCATAAATAACATAAAGACTATTCCCTCTATAGCCTCAAGGCTATAGAGGGAATAGTAAACACCTGTTAGATCTCAATCAAAAAGACAGTTTATTAAAATCTCAAATCCCTAAATTCCATGCACGTACAACTGTAGAAAGCTTTGAGTTTAGACATTTCCTGAGTTACCCAGGAAATGATTGCTCAGAGTTTGATTGTGGAAATGTGGATCTAAAACTACATCATAGGGGTTCCTTGAAAATCTCTCAGAGCCAGAGAAAATTTGCCTGCAAGAGTTCAGTCTCTATTACTGCTTCACTGATAGTGGGTCACCATCTGGCAGAGATCTATTGCACAATTACATAAGGTGCTACATTGACATGTTGGAGACTAAAGGTTCTCAAATGGAATTTAAGCTGCGGCTGATTTTTTTGACCAGGAGTCAATTTTTAAAACACATACAGAGACAGACCCTTTTAGAAGCAGACTTTACTTTTAGTTTGGAGGATTAAACCAGTAAAACAATTTACAGACTCACTCACTCACTCATTCACTCACTCACTCATTAATTGAAATTCGTTAAATTGTTTCATTGTTTGTTTTTAGATCTTTTCAAAAAATAATTACAGGAGGTTAATGATGTTCTGAAGAATAAATTTTCACAAGATTAGTAAAACCTGCAGCATGCGTGGACACGGAAAGGAAACAACATTTTCAACAATTGCTTACAGTGACAAATTAAGGAAATCACCGAAATTGAAATGCTGTCAAAAGGGCTAGAAGGCAAAAGTTTCCTCTGAGGAAACATGACAGTTCTTTATGCCTCACTGATAAGCCAGATTTTGCTTGGTATCTCAGGCTATAAATTTTGCTCTGAAACCTTATCCTCTGCAATCTGTGTCAGTCAAATTCATAGTACAAGTGATACTAGAGACATAGGGGATTATGCCTTTATTTTGCACAATAGCGTGACATATTTGTCTGGTTCTGGGAGTGAGATTGATAGAAACTGCTGCTATAGCCATTATGTATATGGGGTTCAGCAAAATGTTTTTTGTTGATAAAGTAATGTGAAATTACTCTTTTCAGAGCTCCTTAACTGGAAATATCAGAGACAAAATAAAACAATTAGCATTGAAATTCACAGTGACAATGTCGTTGATAGGCATACTCAGTTCAGCATCACTATTCGGTTATTTAGTTAAACCTGGCCAGTGAAATGTAATGTTATTTGTGTTGTCCTGGTTATTGGCTGTTGTCATGTCCAAGTGTATCTCATCTTTCACGCTATGTTTTAGCACCAATGAGCTAAAACATAGCGTGTTTTATATTTTATGTAGTCTGATCAAAGGCTTTAAGAAATGTTTATTTAACACTTCATATTCAAAAAAATTAAATAAATGTATGATGGACATACTGTACTGCAAACACAATCACTGTTCCCAAATACAAGTTAAATGTAGCTTCCATATGCAATATAGAAATTGGATATAATTTTAAAAAGTAAAAGTTCTATCTTGTGAAGGACGGTGGTTCCCAGAAAAAAGGTTCCAAATCTCGGCTCCCGCTGTGTACCTCTGTTTGGTTCACAGCAGGCTGACTAGGCTGCAGCCCACTGGCACCGTTTTGGAGGTCTGTTTTTCACATTCACTGAACTGAGTTATAGTTCCTAATCCAAGTCAAACAAACTAAAGCAGCAAGTATTGCTAGGTACGAAACTGCAATTTAACACAAGTGAACACCTCAAATGTGGTTAAGTTGTTTGAGTCATTCCTTCTCATTTCACATCAAATATATGGTTTCAAGCTGGGACAGATCATGTTGTTGTAAGGGGAAATAATATTCTATTAGCAAACTGGTAGTTCTGTCAGAAGTATAATTTTTGTTTCACTTCCTTCTCTAAAATCACATAATTACATGAATTACAGTAGTTATTACCCAGAGCATCAAATGAAAACATCCCCAAGACGAAAAATATATTTGTTTATTTTTGATTAAATTAAAGACAGAAATGATCAGAAATTGAACCGCTACACAAACCATCAATTCTTCTACTTCAGTAATTATTACTTCAGTTTCAATATTTCTTTGTAAGCTCCTTTGTCTTGGCTCTTACCTTAGAAAACGTCACCATGGCACCGTTCACACATCAATTCTCCATGTTTTGATTTATAACATTTTGGATTTAGACTTACTGTATTGTCATTGCACAAAAATACAAAAATGAATTTGACAGTGTTATTTGGCTAACATATTGAAAATTATGAATCTACCTATTAATATAAAGTATTCCAGGTGCAGGTCAGAAAATAAATAAATAATAATAAAAAGATAATCATCGTCAGATAAATGCCTGTCTGAAACGTATATATATATATATTTTTAAAGTATGATAACCCCTGCTGTGTATCTTGCTGATTACATACAAGCTTATTCAAAGGAAGGCATCACAAGCCATTCTGAAGAATAAAAAGTAGACCTGCTCACTGATGGTTCCACTAAACATACAGCTTAAGCAAGATTTTATTACTAATGTCCTGTTAGTGAGAAATAACATAAAGATATTTTATTTAGCAGTGTTTGCGTTTCAGGGATATATAAAGTAAATATAATATTTAACAGTGCAAGGATTTCATTTTCACCTCAGTTGGTAATGTAAGATACCAACTTCAGCCTACATTTGTTTTAAACAAGTGCAAATGAAAGACATTTTACAGAGACTACATATCATTTTAACGCATTTGTTGATTTCTGCAAGAGCTTCCTATTATGCCTCGCCGCTACAGTGATGGCCTCAGTAACGCCACAAGGCCCATTTAATCAAGTTAGCAGTGAAACGGTAAATGAATATTTCACTTCAGTGTTCATGAAGGACCTAACTTCATATTAATCCCTCTGTGGTAATGTAGCATGGTACTTCCTAGTGGCGGAGTCTGATCTACTGTTCTTTACATTGTGAGCAACATTCTTTGTTCTCCAGCTGGTTTCTTTTATGGACATATAAAAGTAGACTGAAGCAGTTCAGCTGCTCACAGCCACTGGACCCTGAATGTGGAATATTACAACAGAGTGGACTAAGCTGGCTTTGGTCTACTCTGCTCTCCACATGACAGCATGAACATTTAAAATAATTACTGTGACTGTTCAGCCTTAGTAAGGTCCAGGTACTTGCAGAGTGGGGGGAGAAAAGGGGGCTTGAGCTCCTGCCCCTTTTGCTCCTTGCCCCCAAGTCCCCTTTTGGTCAATTTTTTTTTGTATTATTATTTCCTAAGCCCTCTTCTGAAACATAACATGTACTAAAATTATTTGGTTTTTTTGGGGGAGGGAGGGGGTTTGTACAACATAATAAGCTCTCCGGTCACCTTGTTACCCTTGACCTTTTGCCCGTGACGCATGAAGCAATTGTGTTGGTCAATGTTCATTCCACTGAAGACAAATATTCTCCTCTGATGCGCGACCAAATGGACAACAACCCATGATGCAGCGCGGCTCATTGCACTTTTATTTTGAAAACCGACATGCAAAATGAAGCAGTCATGTGATCCAGGTAAAGCGAAACCTCGTTTGATGCCAGTCACCTGGCTTTCAGCAAGACGACACAAGCCTCAAAGCGGGCTTCATCAAAAACGCCCCCTCTTTACTCGGTACAAGCATCGAAGCCTGGATTCAGATAGCCCATCACTAAGACATGGCCTTTGAAGCTGTATTTTTGTTTCTGAAGCCCTTCTCTCACAGATGCCGTCTGATGGTTATTGGGCTGCAGTAAGCACCAGTAATTGCCTTAATTTGGGTAGAGGATCGTCCCGTGTCTTGACGGACAGCCAATCGGATCCTGTGGCTCAGAGCTGGTGACATTTTTTGGGGTCTACCACTTGACTTTTTTGTTCCATAACCCTCAGGATCATTTAGAAAATGCAAAATTACTGTCTTACTGCATCCAACCTCAGCAGCGATGGCGTTCACGTTCAAAGTCAGTGAGCTTTTTTGCTTTTGCCATCAGGAGGTCTTGACAGTGTAAAGACTTGACAGAAAATGACATGGAATCCAGATTTTTGCACAGCTTTTGGCTTTTAAAGACTATGGTCTTAAACTTTTGATAAGCTGAAAAAAATCATGTTTGAGTCTAAATGCAGTTTTCAGAAAATTCCCTGCTCAAAGGTTCTTGTCTCTTGCACTGATTTTTTTTCTTTTAACATTGTGAAGCTCTACTAAGAACCTTCCTAAGATACAATAGTGAAAAATACAAATTCTTGCAATTTTTTGACTGGTCTTAAGATTTTGATCTTAAGACCAGTGTATCTTGCTAAATTGCGGGTTTGAATATTGAAATACTTTCCTATAGCAAAATATACCTGCAGAAAGAAATTACTAATAACATATCTCACATATGCATACACAGCAAATTCAAAAGTGTTAAATGTTTTGGTGTTAGTAGACTTCATCCAAAAGCAGAGTTAATTTTTCTCTAATAAAGTCACATTCTGTTTATGTAAGTCTGAGGTGAGTATTATTAGTAGTTAAAACCCAGTGTTAAAACAAAGTGTTTCCATATCAAATCTAGAGGTGTTAAAATAGAATCAATAACTCTTGACTTCTGAACTCTGAACTCCACCAGCGGCTCTAACACTGAAGGAGTTAATTCACTGACTCCACCCAGAATCACAGATTCTCACCGAAGAGAAGCGAAGCGACAGAAGCCGAGACATTCAGGACTATTTACTTTCTACATGTCTGCACTTGGTAAGTTATTTTTTTCTGAGATGGTTTATAACTTATTTTGAGTTGAGCTCAACCTGTATGATAGACGTCACGTTCGCCACACAGCTCAGTGTTAGCATGTTTAGCTTAGCATGCCGAATGTTAGTGGAGTATAAATGTTGGAAAATATCCAGCCGCAGAACACCGGTGAATGTTTAATCAAATTATTGGCTAATTTGAACAGATCCGTAATAATCTGGAATATGTTTTTTCATTCATATTGGTCAGACTTATTATGTTTCTGATCATTTTTTTGTTGAAAAAACGTAAAAGCCTTTTTCACGTTGAGAGCATTATTCCCGCTGCTGTGTCTTATATATGTTTTACAGCATGTTTTAATGATTTTATTTCCTTTTTGTATATATTAGAACCAGTCTGGTTGAGGATGAATCGTCAGCCTAACCTCTCCCTCCTGATCCTCCATGGATTCTTTGAAGATTCAAGCTTCAAAAATGATTATGTAAGTGTTAATGTCTCTGAAACTCTACATTTCTGAAATGGAGGCTTGTTGTTAGAGTTGTAGTAAAATGTATTCCTTCGTTCTATTCCTCATTGTTATGGTTTTTGTTCGTTATGATCCAGAGACCGACACTGGCTGTCCTGCTCAGAGACTGAAGACTGTCTGATGCAGTAGAGGAGCAGGTTGGTGTCTCAGGCCAAACAGCCCAACAACCTGAAGACAGAATATTAGTGAGTGGACATCTCTCTAGTGGAGGGCAGAGAGGAACTGACTCTTATCAACAGAAACATGAACTGGATATGAAATGATGGATCTGAATATCAGGTTGGTCTGTTATGTACTGTAATATCCAGTAATCTACCTGTTTAAAGAAAATGTACTCTATCATATTACATGAACTGCTTGCTTTACTTTCTACACCTTGTATTTTGAACAATTTCATGTATATTGCATTGAAGAAAAATGTATTAAGCATACTGCATTTTGTATTGCACAGCTGATATGTCAGACCTTTTGATAATATATTGTAAAAATTATTCAGAAGAGGAATAGTTAAAAACCTTTTGACACCTTTATTCCTCCTCTGCCCGGATCCATTGAAAGTAATCATTGTATCAGCTGAACTTACAAGACGAGACAACTCGGTTTCCACGTCCAAAGGCATAACGACATTTATTAAACAAAACAACAAATGAGACTAACAGAACTGAATGAAACCAAGAATATTTACCTACATCACACACACGACAAGACAATATGAAAAAACACCCCACCGCACCAGATGTTTTCAACGGAGACCCGGTGATGATCTGAAGATTTACAGTTCCAGGTTCCACATTTTATGCGGGTGGGCGTGTTTTTTCCCTTCGACGCAGTACTGAACTTAGGGGAGTGTCCTTAGTGAGTTTTTATTTTAAGAACAAGTATCTTTTGTTTGAAACACCATTAATTTTATCCAATTATTGAAGTCATGGATAAATTTTACAACTAACTTATTTTAAATATATTTTCTTAACAATGTGAATGAAAGTGACATGTGTAACATGCACATTATTCCATGTTGTAATATGTTTTGTAATTGTGGTGCATATTTTGAAATAAATGCCTTTGAGAAAATCATTGCCTCTTTATTAAATGTTTATTTTCCAAAGAATTTTTAAAAGTTCAAACAATAAAATACCTATTTAATATTAACCACAAATAACTCCTATGAAGTTAAAAAAAATACTCTGAGAGTTAATATTAAGATCTAACACAGAATTAGTGTTAGCAAGTGTTAAATGATTAACTCCAGCAGATTTGATATCTGACACTTTAAAATACTTAAGATACCAACTCTCCAAAAAGAATTAGTTTAACACTTTCTGGTGTGGACCCATATAGACACCTTTAAAGTGTTGAAATCAAATCTGACAGTGTTAATCTGGGCCTGCTGGATTTGCTGTGTAGATGTATGCTCTATATAGAGATTTTCCTTAGTTTGATTGCATATGTCACAATTGTGTAATTTATCATTGCTTATTAAACTCTGAAAGCTGACTTTGTTAATATTCTGTCCTAGAATGCGGTTAGATGTGCCCTTTTTTTCAAGCACTTGCCCCTTTAGTGGTCTCTGCACGGCCTTGGTAAGTTCTCAGACCCTCAAAGATAGTCTTTAGGTTACCACAGTCCTCATTCAGTGTTATGTCTTGTTATTGTATGAAAAGGACAGCAGGGGGAGCTCTGAGTATGTATGTGATAAGATATGCTGTATGAAGAAGAGAGTAAAGAGAGAACTGAAGCTGAGATAAGTCTGATGCCTGCTTATTCCAGTATTTCTACATAGCACACCACAACATTGGCAACGAGGATGTTTATTTCTGTGCCTTTACTTACTCCATTCATGCCATGCCCAGGGGAACCAGCGATACTGTTTCCAACAAGGCTAAAAATGTTCGACAACTACATTTTGGTGATATCTGCATCGGGGGATAGCTGACCTGATGCCAGAAAGCGTACGGTTCTACTTCATACTTCTACTACTACATTGGCGTTGCAAAAAAGTGGATTAAGAGATGCTAACGTCTTTTCTAATGCTACCGCTGTTAGTGCTTCCGCTCCAGTGAGGGCCATACAAAAGCAACCAAAGCCAAGCCAAGCAACCAAAGAAGAAGTCGCCGAATCTTGCTCCTGCCACGAGTCAAGCTCCTGCTAACCGCCGTTCCTGCTTCCGCTGTGGATCTTTCAACCACCTTGCTAACAAATCTTCATGCCCTGCTGCTAAAATGACATGCAACAAGTGTGGTAAAGTGGGACATTTTTCATGAGTGTGCCATTCAACTCAAAAGGAGGTACGTGAAGTCGGTTCTTTACATGAACAATGCAGTGCAAGACAAGATCCTCTGCACAGTTCAAGTGACTGTTAATGGACTTTTGCTTCTGGGTTTGCTGGCTATTTTTCCGGCCAGGAACCATTACGCCACCCAGTGGTCATTTTTCAGACCACTAGTCTCCTGTACCGTTCAAAAACGCACAATATGTGTAGAAATAATTTTAGGACATTATAAGGAAGTGCTGAGATGTATCGTTTTCCAGCGAACTAACGTATTTGCCACTTTGGCACAGTGAGAAACGTCAGAGGATAAAAACACTAGACTCCGAGCAAAACTCAGATGTCCCAGCTTTTACTAGCATGTAAACGCACCATCTACACACAAATCTTGGAGCTTCCTCGAGGCTTGAAATGAGTCTCAAAAATAGTTGTGCACTCGTAACCGGATTTGTGTGTAAATGCAGTTTTGTGTGTGCGTAACAGGTGATTTGTGTGTTCTTTTTCAACATGTAGGCGTAGGAGAAGGTTTTTTTTTACGTTTAAGTTTTACAAATCGAGTATTACGCACGCACAAATCTTTTTGAGACCATTTTCACTCCATATCTTCAAAATTTACAGAACCACGGACTGTCATAAAGAAAGTTGGACAAAACACTTTCTTACTAGGCGATGGACGCAAGTGGAATGCTTCAAAACTTGCGCACTTCCCAAAACAAACCTTAGCTGGTTCAGAACAAAACAATGACACTGTATTCGATACCTTTGCACTGCCAGGAAACACTAATAAACCTGCTGCAGTACGTAGAAGAAGTCAGAGATCTAGAAATGCACCCAGATGGTTAACAGGTTTTGTAATATAAAGTGAAAATGAATGAAAATCACTCCTGTTCAGAATGGTATTAGTGTTCTGTAAGACAAGTAAAGATTACTACTAGTCTGCTAAAGTAAAATACAGTAAAAAAAAATAGGTTTAAATGTTCATACTGTCAGACCTTAAGCCGGTCAGACCTAGCAGGCCCAAATTAGTAGTGAGGGTCTGCTGAGAATGTCTGGTGGAGTCTCCTGTGAGACGGAGCTTTAACTCCCATCTCCGGCAGAACTTCGAACACGTTCCGGGGGAGGTGGGAGACATTGAGTCTCAATGGACCATGTTCCATGCCTCCATTGCTAAGGCGGCTTATCAGAGCTGTGGCCACAAGGTTGTTGGTGCCTGTCGCGGCGGCAACCCTCGAACCTGTTGGTGGACACCTTCGGTGAGGAATGTTGTCAAGCTGAAGAAGGAGTCCTATCAGGCCGTTTTGGCCTGTGGGACTCCAGAAGCAGCTGACGGTACCGGCGGGCAAAGCGGCATGTGGCCCAGGTGGTCGCTGAGGCAAAAACTCGGGCGTGGGAGGAGTTTGGAGAGGCCATGGAGAAAGACATCCGTACGACTTTGAGGCGATTCCGGTCCACCATCTGGCGTCTCAGGAGGGGGAAGCAGTGCAGCACCAACACTGTTTATAGTGGGGATGGTGTGCTGCTGACCTCAACCGTTTTGGGTCGGTGGACGGAATACTTCGATGACCTCCTCAATCCCACCAACATGCCTTTTGTTGAAGAAGCTAAGCCTGGGGACTCTGGGTTGGGCTCTCCAATCTCTGGGGACGAGGTCACCGAGGTGGTCAAAAAACTCCTCGGTGGCCTCAGGGCCCCGGGGGTGGATGAGATCCGCCCGGAGTTCCTTAAGGCTCTGGATGTTGTTTTGGCTCACGCGACTCTGCAGTATCGCATGGACATCGGGGGCAGTTCCCCTGGATTGGGAGACTGAGGTGGTGGTCCCCCTGTTTATAAAGGGGGACCGGAGGGTGTGCTCCAATTACAGAGGGGTCACACTCTTAAGCCTCCCTGGTAAGGTCTATTCAGGGG
>CAEGAF010008177.1:0-21311 GCA_903067075.1 Micropoecilia bifurca
ATATTTATTAGTAGTAGTATTATTAATAGTGGTAATTACTATTATTATTATTATTATTATTATTATTATTATTATTATTATTATTATTATTATTACAATTATGTATAATAACGAAACAACAATAAATGGTTGATATCAAGATAGATAATGATATTTGGAGGTCAAACGGTATTTTCCCAAATTTTTAATAGTTATCATCCATATAAGTTAAAATTTGAACTAAGTTAAATTAAATAAAGTTAACTGGATTATTGTTTCAATACTATTTTTTGTTTTTAGAAATTGCAGTCTTTAGCCAGTGAATATTAATATAAGACATTTTTCAAAACGCCATGGGAACAGATATTTTACTATGGAAGCCATTTTTGGAGCAAAATGTTTATTCTAAACTCAGTCTGTGAGACACTTTTAAAATTCTGCAACGGCGTTTTAGCGCCCTCTTGTGGATAAACAAATGAACATAAAAACATTTAGAAATTTGGTAGATGATTTTTTTTATTGATGGCTCCTGTCATGAGTTTTTCCCTTAATAGACTTGCAACAACCATAAAAAGTGAAAAAATTAAAGATTTAAGAGATTAAGAGTAATTACAAACACCTTTGTTCATTTATGTTATTTATTTTAGTTTTTTTCTCTACTGTCCTTTCCTATATGACCTATTGTTGTCATAAACTGTCACTTTCACTGTTGCATTTTTACATACAAAAAACGTTTTTTCTGTTGGCATAAAGCTTTTTTGTTCACTCTTACTAAGTAAAACTAATACGTAGAACATGTTTAACAGCTTTTTAAGCCTAGACTGACATTTAGTGTAACATAAAATTATCAAACATAAATAGTTTTGGGTAAATTCTTAACATTTTTTTATATGGTTATTGCTGAGATTATAGCCTCTCAGTACATTTTCGATTCATTTTAATATCCAGATGTGTTCAATTTACTTAGTCGTTACCTGAGTAATGTTTAAAGGACGCAAAATTACTTTCAGGAGTAATTCTACCATACTTTTTATGTCTACTTGAGAAATATTATTATGAAGTATTTTACTTTAGTAAAACTTTTGGATACTCTAACTTCTGCAAGTCACTATGAAATGTAGAACAGTGTTAACCAAAACCTTATGAGACACAGACACATATGTATATTGAAGTGAAACATCTTGTTTTTACACAAGCTTTGTTATTCTGTCTGCTGACCCTGTTTAGAGCGGAAGAAGATACAGTAAACAATAGATATTGATACAAGACGTATCACTGTTCTAATGTATAAACGTATTGGTTTAATAAGTTTTATATTGAAAAAATGGAGGATGGTGTTTCAACAACCAGGAATTGTTACTTTGTGATTATTTATATGATGAAGTATATATATATAGTATATATATATATATATTTATATATATTTATTTATTTATTCATTTTTTTTTGTTGGGTCATTAATTTGAACATGTTTTGTTGATTTTTTTTTACGTTGTTAAGTTACAAACGTTTTGATAAAGCGTCAGAGGAGGACCTGCTAGTCTCAGCGTCCTGCAGCATTTAATTTGTCACCTACTCTAGCAAAGCAAGAACAGTTCAGAAACAATATAAAATGAAAAAAAGCGCTATTTATTAACTCATTAAGTCGTGTTTTAGATAAACTAATCAGTCATGGCTGATTAGGGGACGCCATTAACCTGACAGCCATGTTTTTTCACTGTGGGAGGAAACCGGAGTACCTGGAGAAAACCCACGCATGTACAGGGAGAACATGCAAACTTCGTGCAGAAAGACACTGGCCCAGGAATCGAACCCATGACAATCTTACTGCAAGGCAGCAGCTCTACCAACTGTTGCTACACAAACGAACATTTTAACGGCACAAACCTGCACAAGTGGAGCACTAAGGAAGTAGCCCCACTTTGGTTTGTTTTGGAGCAAGATGGGGGGATGGTGAACTGTGAATGACCTAAAAAATAATTTTTAATATCTCAGAAACCAAAGCTGCACAAACGAAAATTTTAATGGCACAAATCTGCACAAACGGAGCACTAACCATTCAGACTATTTGCTGGATTCTTTGGGGTGTCAGCTTCACTCAGCTAGGACCAGCTTGAGATGAATTATTTTTTTAACAAGACCAAATGTACTTTTTTTGTGCACTGCATATCACCTGCTGCTTTGTTTACATTTTTCTACATTCAGCTGACATCATTCTAGTCTACAGAAATCATTTCTTGATAGTTTATGCTCGGAGCCTACATACATTTGAATGGAGCAAACAATCATAAAAGATTCATGGCGTTTTCTTGGAGAAAACATTAATGTCCGATCTGTTAACAAGAACCGTAGTTGTGTTAATGGAGGCGGAAATGCTGCTGACCCAAGCATTAAGTGCAATATAAACATCAAAAACATGCCATCAGAAGCTGGAAATACATTAAAGGTTGCTGCCCAGAGAAACCAACTGTCCTGAAAATAGTTGAATGTGGTTTAACCTCTCAAAGAATACACTAAGGAATATGCTAATGCACACTAAGAAGTATATATCAATTCTGAGCTTTTCTATCCTGAAACTGCAACTTAAATCGTAAGCTTGTAATATCCAGACACCACCTAAATGGCTTCTGATGTTTCCTGTAAACGAAGAGCAGAGGTGGGTTGCAGGAACACTCTCTGCTTACTTAAAGTAGTGTTTACTTCACGGCCATGGTCCATGTATAGAGGTTCTGTTTAAACAGTGTAGGTTGAGCATAGTTTTTTCTCATTAAAGCTCACTGAGGGAGAACTAATGACAGACTTCTGTTCACTTCTGAGCTCACATGTGTCAGACAGAGGTCTGCCGTCAGAGTCCTGGCTCTTAATTCTCCATAGTCTTCCTCTAAGTGGTGCTCTAACCCACAAACTGATTGGAACAGTATTATGGACAGGGGTTTACAGTGTAAAACCAGATATTTCAACACTGTATGTCACAGTGGAATTAGTTTATGGATTTCTGTTTGTTTTGACAAACAGATGGTTTCATCATATTTGTTGCAACTAAGTTCCTAAAATACTTTACATAAAAAAATAAGGAAATTTGTACTTGGTTGACATTTTTCTTCTTTGTTGTAATAACGTGTCTTGGTAATAAATCATATTCCATTGCAATTTTTTTATTTTATATGATGCTAGATTTGTGTCAAAGTGTTTTTATAGTTTGAGTAGCAGCACCGTGTCTGTGGGTTTCACCACTTTAAAAACATCCATCCTTTCTGCTAATGCCAAATAATTTTTGGTGGAGGGAACCTGATGCCCACTTCAGTTTTCAGATTTTTATTGGTAAACCTTTTTGAAAACCATTTTTTCCTCTTCCTTCTACAATCCCAATTAAATGCAGTTCTCCATGTAAGCCATAAACTGAAATGTATGGTTTATGTGATAAAAAATGTGAAAAGGTTTGAGTATAAATCTTTTCAAGGCCCTGTATGGAGTCTGACCAAACATGTTTTCTGTTAACCATATGCCTGTAAAATATAGCATCAGATAAAATGCTGAGAAGAGCAGAGTGCAGAGAGAGGAAATACTTGCAATAACGACTCTGGACTAAGATTTATATTGTGTGACAGCTGCGAATACAATTAGATCTTAAGCTTTAGTTCAGGGCTACAGGCTTCCAACCCATTTTGACATTGGAAATCTTACATGAAAGGTCTGATAATTTCATGTATGTTAGAGTTAAGATTTGTGTAAAATCTCACATTTTCATTCCAGTATATTCTGATCACTTTGTATTGTAGAGGTTTTTAGAACCCTACACACACAGATGCTGGGTGACTCAGTTAGTGGAGCAGGGGGACCATGTGGTGCGACCTGTGGTTCTAAATCCTGGTTCTGTATGTTTTAGGTGTTTCCCTTGTGCTGCACACCTGAGTTGAATAAGTGGGTGATTAATTCTGCTGCACTAGAGGGCATGCAAAAGAGATCATGCAATCATTTGAATCAGGTGACCTGCAACAGAGATAGTAGGACAGTGAGGACCGGAACAGAGAAACATTGGGCTATGCTGTAGTCTTCTTCACAGTTTGATTCTTGGATGAACAAACAGACTGTCCAAAGTAAAAGAAAAAATATATAATGGGGGATAGGGAGATTATGTAAATGTTATTCCTGGAGTGTTGCTTTGATTCTTTTATGTATGTTTGGGAAACCATGGATTCTCAACAATTACACCCGGTCGGGGGTGGAATTGTTTTAGGGACAGATTTCATGGTGGATGAGAAAGATGAGGTTGGAAATTTGATCTAAAGGTTATTGTCTTGGAAGAAGGTAATGATGCGAGACTCAGAAGAACACTGAACAGTTTTGTATTCATCTCAAGGGCAACCTTAAATGACTGAAGTGCAGAAGAAGAAATAAAGTCAGCGCCAGTCCCACTGCGCCCTCCAGTGGAGACCTAATGGTTCAGAAACAGAGAACACAAACCGCAGAGAAGCAAACAGCCTGATTCCTGACAGAGAGTTTGGTTACAAAACGGGAGCATTAACTGAACTAAGTGCAGGACGTTAAAATGAAAGAAAAGCATCTTTAAAACTAAACATCTTCTTGGTCACAGATGTTTGTTCTGTTGGTAATAATATAAAACAAAAGATTTAAATTTGCATACTTCAGTTAGAGAAGAAGATTTTGCAGATTACAGATAATAATCTTGCACACTGTAGCTGATTTATATATTGGTATTTTACTTGGAATTAAGTAATTAAGTATTTTGAACTGTCGTGCTGCTTATTTAACTTAAGTAATGAGTTGTTAAACAATGCCTGTCAGTTCTGCTAATATCTAAACTAGAAGGATGGTAATGATCAGATTTCAGAAACTAAACACCAACACTACAATAAAAATATTTACTAAATGTCAAGAAGAAAAGTCTTTACACTGCTGGAACTACAAGAGTTGGTGGTCAAGATAATTATTTATAAAGCTTTTCTGAACATCTTACAAATAGGATTAATGTCATAATCTTATTTTGTCACTCACATGCAGAAAGTGTGTTTCATTTTTGTTTTCAGAATGTGTCCAATTCTCATGTCTCATTTTCTGGTTTTAATTTCCATGTCATTGTTTGTTTAAATTTTTTCTACCAGCATCAGCTAAAATTGATGGGACTCCTGACGAAACAGTTTTCCATCTGTGATTGTCGTCTGTATCTCCATCAGTCAGAGGGTTTGTTCCAGGTTCAGACCTCAGCAGCTCCTTCCTCCTTTCGTCCTTCATCCTCCCTGTTGCATCTCGAAACATTACCTAAACCTAAGTTTAACCATATACCAAGTAAACAGTAAACAGCCTTCGAGCTGATTTGTAGCATCAGATGGGCTGAACAGTGAGAGGACACACCCTTTACTCAGTCAGATAGACTCAGCATTGTTTTGGCAGAATATTTGGAGGTCCAGCCTGTTAAAGGCCACACTCAGCACTTCGGCCAAACATAGAGCGATAGATGAACCCTTTGTGTCTTACCAGCTGTACTCCATGGTAACTGCAGGCTAAAATTATAATGAAATTCAAGTAAGTGACAGTTCTGTATCCTGTTTGCAGGCTTCCTATAGATTTCTCATGTGAATATTCCACAGACAAATGCATTTTTTGGAGCTCATTTTAAAATTGTAAATGCAAAATAAAAAATGGATGGATGGATAGATGGAAACAGGTATTTTTGCCACACTTCTGTACAGTTCATCAATTAAAAAGTATGTGTTCCAAGCAGATATATCTTTGTAGTTATTTCAACTCTTTATAATATCAAAGGTAATCCAGAATTTGGCTGTAGCTCAAGGGCAGCTGTTTTAACAGGATGTGTTAATTACACGAGTAAAATTAGACGGTGATCTGCCCTGTGTGGTGTTTCTCCCCTTCTATCAAATAACCGGAGTTCTCTAATTACATCTAACGGGGCTTTTAGATTTACCCTCACAATTAGAGGACAACATGTTACTGTCCAATTTAGCCCTGTTCCCTCCTCCCCTCACTCTGCCTGCTTGTTAGAGGAAAGAAAGCCTTCATCAACAGTGGGGTCCAAGCCCCTCCTGCCCTGGGAAAGGATGAAATTAGGAGGAGAGCCAATATTTAGGACGTGTTGTGAGCAAGAGAGGAGAGGATGAAAGGCTATGGAGAAAGAAAAATAAGAGGATGAGAACAGAGCAAGGTGCTGAGGTAGTTTATGAAATTAATGAAAGATAATTACCAAAAAATTTGAAGAAACTGAAATCAGGTTGTGTTCCTGGCTTCTACACCTCATTCTGGCTGTGTACTTATATAAACGCTCTCCTGTTCCTGAGAAACTGACACAACTGTTTGTTTCCATAGCAGGGCACCAAGAGCTCTGCCAAAAAACTTTTTCCTTTTTTTTTCTTTTTCACTTCTTTTCTGCCCCAACCTTTCACTCTTCGTCCTCTTTCCTTCTCATTGTGTTTGTTGTTTTATGGCAGGGTTAGACGCAGTCCAGATCGGCCGTTGCCAGTAGAGACTGTCTCAGTTCACCTCCAGCAGGCTCGCCTCTCCATTCATAAACAAATCGCTCTGGCTCGGGGGACCTCCGAGCTGCTACCTAAGAACAACAAGCAGAACCTGATCTGTGTTTTTGAAGTTTTGTCTGCCTCTTCTTTCATTTACGTGAAACTTGCCTCTGTTGCTTTTCTCTCTCTCCTCTCCTCCCACCTCTCTCTCTCTCTCTCTCTCTGTCTCTCTCTCTCTGCCCGCTGAGGGCCGGACCACTGACTCCTCTGCTCTGCTCTCTGTGAGGCTGTCAGGGAAGGAGTGTGTGTCTTGCATGTCTCCAGTGGGAACTTTTTTCTTTTTTTTCCTCCATACTTAACACCACTCTTTCAAAGTGTTAGACTGTTCAGTGAGAGAGGAGAGAGGGGGAAAGAGAGAGAGACCCCCATGTTGCTGTGATTTGACTAAACAAACAGCCATTCTCAGAGCGGTACCTCCTCCCAACGGACTCCTGGGACAGCAGAGAGAAACCTCAGAACATCTGAGAGAACCAGACATTTGAAGCAGTGGACCCTGGAGGGACTACAGCTGGAGAACTCTTCTCTCATTTCCCTTCGCTGGCCGGCTTTTTTCTTTGGGGAGGGGGGTCAGAGAGGGAAGATTCATCTCCGTCTGCAGGAGCGCTCTGAAGGTAAGATGTGTTTCTTATTGGTTGGTCAAGGCAGTTGGGCAGATGTTAGTAGAACAAAGTTGTTCCGATGCAATTTCACAGATGTCTGACATGGAGAGAGCGCACACCAGAATTTCTTGACTTCTTTAATCAGATTTAAAAAGGACTAAGGACAACTTCTTTACCCGTTTTGTTGCGTGATACCTGATGTTTTCCTGTCTCTACTAGGGGGTGTCTGTTACCCGCATGCTGCAGTGTGTACACACAAGCATGAAAATATGAACAACCTGTTCAAACATCAACATGTTGATGGGGTTGCATCTCTGCACACACACACACACACACACACACACACACACACACACACACACACACACACACACACACACACACACACACACACCTCTTCATTCTTCAACAGAGTTTATCTTCCCGCTGAGAGGAAATGTTTGACAAGACGTACTGGTGACACACACACACATTGTGGGCTTTACAACCTGTTTGCATGCCCACACTTTGCGTTTCACTTGCTAAAGAACCTGTTTATACGACCCTCTTCAGTCACCCAAAGTGAACCAACAATGATTCCCACTGAACGCTGCTGAGAGAATCAATGTTCTCTGCATACCTCCTGGCTGTACATCGAAATTGGACCCAGCGTCCGTCACTGACTCCTGCATCCTCTTTGACTACAAATGCATTCCTTTTTGCAGTGATGAGACATACCAAGCTTTAATTCAACACAGCTTCACGCTTGCTTTAAGATCTCCAGTGAACCAAAGAGCGGGTCAGTAGGCAATCTGTTGAACAATCTTTTGGTGTTTATCTGAGGAGAAGAGTTTTACGGCCAGGAATGAGTTCCCTTTGAGCTTTTTCTGACTCAAAATACTTCCAAGTCTGATGTGTCCATGGCTAAAGATCTGTTGTTCATTTGTCGGAACTTTAAAACTTTTCCAGCTTCTAAATCAAATTCTTTATTGTTAGTTTAAATCTCAGTGTCAAAAGCATAATGAACTCTTTTAAGTGTCGCCGTCACGGGTTTTGAAAACATTTGTTGTTTTAGCTGCCATGGTCCTTTTCAGTGAATAGAAATGAATCCACGTTTCTTGTCTGAGAGACGTCCTCTCAGTGCTGTGTCATCTTGGGCCTCCGATGGTGATTCAGTGAGATTATTCAGAGATTCTAATGCACTGCTGGTGTGTTAAGTGAACAGTTCCGTTGGAAATGCTGATTCATGTTAAAAAAGTCACACAACAACCAGATTGAATAAAAACAAGATAATAATGTTTGGCATTTGGGTTGAGGCTTGATTCAGAGGTTTTTGAAAGGGTCGCAGAGTTAAGGGCAAGAACTGTTCACAACAGACCTTACTGTACAAATATGTAAGTATGGCATCCTTTTAACCATTATTCATCTTTATCTCTTGAATAAAAAGACAAAGCCACTGCTTTCTGACATTCCTGCTTGCTTTACAAACTTTTTTTCATCCTTTTAAATGTTTGGTTAATTGTGTGAAGTGAATTGTTCGCCCAAACCAGTTCTGCCTAAATGCGGTCAAAACAAAAGGTGCTAGATGTAGGACTATATCCGGGGTATTGACTTACCATTGATTAGTGTCTAAATGAAGTGTACCCCTGATCCTGGAACGGAGTCTGTAGCTCAGCAGGACATTATGGTGATGCTATAGATGTTTAACGGCCAAGACATTTGTTTCCTCCATGTCTTTTCCATTTGAACGCCACGTGTTTTGCACCTGAACTTGTCGGTCTGACTAACAGCGCATCCATCCTCTGGAAACAGGTCAGTGTACTTTCTGAACTGAGTGGCTTTAATTAAGCATGTGTTTTCAAAGAGCTCGCCCCACCTGTTATTTGAAGGAGTTTTTAAACATAGTCAGACCATGTAGCTGTCCCAGTCTGCTGAACAAATCTGTTCAATAGAGAAACCTTTGGAAAACAGCATTCATGTCGCAGGTTAACCATAAGCAGTCTGAGACTGTAATGCATGTCAGAACAACTTATTCCTCTGACACATCTTCATATCAGGTTTTTAAAACAATGTTGTAAAGTTATACATCTCTCATGAACAGCGGGGATTTTCCGTCCAGTGCGTCAAGTCGCTGGTATGCAGCACAGCTCCTCTGCTGGCCCTGATGCTGCACAGCACAGTCGACCTCATTCCTCCCCTTGGCCTGGATCTAATCCTTAGTCATCAGCTGTTTCCTGACTCTCCTGGCTTTCTGCATGCCATCCGCAGTAAGAAAATGTGCTTCGCATTAGAGCCATACAGAAAACATGTCCGCGCTCTCTTAGGGCTCGCATGTGTTCCGCAGCGTCGACATGTAAAGGTTCGAGCTCCGCATGGAGAGTTTAAAACATACCGA
This sequence comes from Micropoecilia bifurca, assembly GCA_903067075.1. Classification (NCBI taxonomy): domain Eukaryota; kingdom Metazoa; phylum Chordata; class Actinopteri; order Cyprinodontiformes; family Poeciliidae; genus Micropoecilia; species Micropoecilia bifurca. Next base: position 9,504 of record CAEGAF010008177.1, read on the forward strand.
TCCCGTTCTGTCCTGCAGTGATTTAGAGAGCTGAGCACGCAGCTGCTGAACAGCCGGGATATGAAAACCACTGTCATGCTTTTCATATCTGGATGAAATATTGAGTTTGGAAACATTTTTATAGCTGACATCTTATCACATGCTTATCGATGCATTGATTGATGAGTGTACGTTTGCTGTGACTGATAGCCTTGTGGTCAGTTGCATGACAGAGGCTGTGATTCAACCTTCATATTTTTCAGGTGACCAGTTGGTTCTCTGTGACCCTATCAAACGATAAACTTGAATCACGTAAGTGTAATGAAGAGTGCTTTGGGTTGCAGCAATCTTGTACTGCTGCCTGTCCATCTGCCCCCCCCCCCACATCCGCCTCACTAACTCAGGGGGAGTTGACAGGCAGCTGCATTTCATCTTCAGCCAGGAAGTTCAGTCTTTGAGGATCCTTTATTTCACTACATCTTCTTTTCCCTTCTTTTGGTATGACACTGTTGTTTCAGAAGAAATAGACACAAAATCCTTTGGACAAATGTTTGCATACAATGTATCAATTGATGCAACATTTTTTTTTCTTAACTGCCTGACAAGAAGTCAGAAACACGTTTCTTGTTTTAGACCTCATTTATCTTTGGCGAAGCCCAGAATTATAAGGAACCTTTGTCCACAAATGTCAGATGGGATTGAATTAATCCATTTTTGGAGCTGCTGGCCTTCAAAGGCGACCTGCCAGTGACCCTTGTTTATGGTCACTGTCCATGCAGAAGATCCATTTGTGTCTAAGCTTTAACGTTCTGCTTCATATCTTCAGATATTGCTTCAGTAGCTCCACATTTCTTCCTCAGAATGCCACCTATCTTGTGCAGTGTAGCAGTTCCTCCTTCAGTGAGATGCCCACACAGCATGCAACTTTGTGCTTGCAACATAAAACTACCATCCCATACTTCACAGTTGGGATGATATTCTAGGGTTTCATTCTTGTTTTTTTGAGAACAAACAATGTGCACAAGAAACTGACATAGTATGTTAAACTGCAACTTGGCTTTTTTAAAAATTGATTTTAGAATCATGGCTTCTTCCTGGGCGAACGACATTTTAGCAGGAACCAATACAGAAATAAGTATAATACTCACTGTAAGGCACAACCTTTTTTAGCTCAAAATGTTGTGACACATCATTACTAAAGGTAAAAAAGAGAAAAAGAGTATGTTAATAAAGTGGAGTTAATATGCTGCCTCTGATTGGGGAGAAGGACCACACCTCAACTACTCCTATAATTACGCAGCTGTCTATATAAACTCAATTCACCCGATGGTCCACGTCTGTTGAATGTTTTTGAAACCCCCCCTCCCTCTCTCTCGCCTCAGCATCCCCTCTTCTTCCCCTCACCTTCACCCTCACCTTCTTCTCTGCTCCCATTAACTCCATTCACACATCTCCCCTAATGACTCATCCCCTCATCCCATCTCCATCCCTTAGGCCCTTCCTTCATTTTAACTCTATGTGGTGTGGTCCTTGTTAGTAAAATAATTGTTTTAAATTATAATGAAACATGGATATCATATTTTCTTAGCATGAGTGACTGCGTTTAACTTTCACATGATCATTCTATTTAAAAATAAAATATTGGTGTAGGGCCTCTTTTTTTTTTAGTAAAAATTCAGATTCACATGATGTTGTAAGGGATGTATATGAGTAGATGTGAGTCTGCACCATAATAAAAACCCATCTGTGACAGTCAGAGATGCACAAGACAGAAATCATCTTTGCTCTAATTTTGATGAGGAAAAATCTAAAAAAAAACAAACAAAGCAAAAGCAAGTTTTCTGAAGAAAACAGCTGTTTCCTCTTATTTGAGAAGAAATTGCCAACCTTGTGTAGTTTTAACATCATGCAAACATCAATCTTTTATCTAAATCCAGGAGAACGAGACAGGAAGTATTGTTGTCCGTCAGATTCTTTTCTTTCTCTGAAATCTCTTTGGGGATTTTCTGGCCAACAAAAACATATTGGAGTTGGTGATACAGAGCAACAGGGAAAGAGGACAAAGAAAAACAACGCACTGCTTTTATAAGACAAGCACGTTCTGAACAGCATAAAACACAGATTGGGTTTTGCTGAGTTGTTTTACCTCCATACTTACTAAGAAATACAATAGAAAATCACAAACTTTAGATATTTTTACCACTTTTGAAACCAGTTCTCTCTTTTAGAGTATCTAAGTGGAACTTAAAACCAGTCATTTCTAATTGTATTCAGCTGTTTCTGTTTCTTTGGTGGGTGTGGGTACAGGGTGACTGCAAGTTGAGTAAGGGGTTTAGGGGTCTTATTGTCTGGAACTACTAAAACTAAACTAAAAACTGGGAAGGAGTTTGTAGCTTTTATACCAAAAGATTCATACCCCAGCCTGGTGTGTAACATTTAATTTCTTAAAAACACATTTTTTTAAATTGACCACTAAAAATACTTCAATTCCACTCTAGTAGAAAGCCCACATTTTAATGAATAGAAAAGAGGTAATTGATTTTATAATTTTTTTTTATCCCTTTATTCTTTCATGTAAGTTACCGAATGACTCAAATCGAGATCATTAAGCTGATATCTAAGAGCTGCCACATCTGAAGCTGCCATTCTGCAGCAGAAAGCCCTTAACATCCCCCCACTGCCACTACAAACAGCATTTACAACTCTGTTTGAAAGGGGAGCAAACCAAAATCAGCAGTTTCCTAAACATGTGCTGCTTAGCCATGACTACAGAGTCACTTTGGTTTGTGAAATTGGACCTCACATGCTCTGTACCCAAACACTAAACCAAAAAGAAAATAGCATTATGAAAATGGAATAACAGTATATCTTTTTCCTTAAGTGCTGATAATGCAAACCTGACAGGGCCACACTGCAGCGTCAGCCACTTAAGTTACAACATACAGGCAATTTTTTGCCACGAACAGATCCTTTTAGAGTTCAATGTCCAGCTGTGTAACTTGGATCTAAATCGGGGTCAGTGCAACTCAGTCACAAATCTCCAACCAACTATTTCCGTCAGACTGATACTGTCTAAACAAACAGAGACCCTTCTTTGGCCTCATTCCATCCCAAAAATATTTGAAACTTGGCAGAAAATGTTCCAAATGGGCAGACCTTTGGGGCACAACTTGTGTGTTTTGATTCTAAAATGATGGAAAAGCAACTGCATGACTGTACTCTGGGAAAGAAAAACGGCTATGCTATTTTGGCTTGGATTGAACCCAAGGAGCGTTAACACCTGTCTCTTCATTTCTTTAGGCCTGTACTGTGCAGTAAAGCCAAGATTATGTTATTCTGGTTTCCCTTTTGTTTATGTTTTCCATGCATCATTACTATATTTGCATGTTTTTGACCACAGCAAGCCAATGTTTTGACCAGAAACACTACCTACCCAGCATCAGATTGTAGAAAACACATTGTTTTCACCATACAGTTGAACGTGGCTGTTGCTACAGGTACTTATCTCCCTGAAGCAACACTGGAGGCTAGAAATAGAGCTGACGCAAAAAAAAAAGAAGAATGTTATATTTTTTATCCAAATGAAAATAAACCAATTTTAAACTGAGGTAATATATCAATGGTCCAATCAGTGTCTGGTAAAATATCATGTTTTCTCATGTTGTACCCAGTGTCTTTTACTGGCAGCTTTATGTGATGAGCCAAAACAAAGTAGCACTTAACAGCTCAGTGGAAGGAAAATAACAGCTGGGTTTCAATATTTTTTCCAAATAAAACTGAAAAGTGTGGTGCACATTTCCATTCAGCTCCCCTGAATAGATACTTTGTAGAAACCATGTTTTGCTGCAGCTACAGCTGCAAGTGTTTACTTTATGTCTGTACTAACCTATCTCAAATAACGTGTACATCAATTTTTAATTCTTGCCACTTGCCATTCTTAATTAGATTTAGATGTGAGACTTTCAATGAGCCCTTTTACCATATGAAAATACTTCAATCTAAACCCTTTTATTGCAGTTCTGACTAATGTTTAGGATTTATGCCCTGCAGGAAGGTGAACCACATTTCCAAGTCTTTTTGACTCCTGACAGTTTTTTTCCTCCAAGATTGTCTTGCATGTTTACCTCCATCCATCTTCCCGCCTGTTTTGACCAACTTCTCTGTCCCTTCTGAAGAACAGCAACCCCATAGCATGATGGTGCCACCACCATATTTCACCACAGAAGTGCCATGTGTAGTGTCTTTTTTTTTCAACCACACGTAACATTTTATGTGAGCTTTGTTCTCAGCTGACCAAAGCCACTTCTTTGTTTGCTGTGACTTCTGCATGACTTTGGGCAATATGCAAACAACTTGTACCTTTCTTTCAGTGATGACTTTTGTCTTGTCACCCTTCCATAAAGTCCATATTTGTGCAGCTCACAATTCCTGTCGACACAATATCCCACCTGATTATTCACAATTATAGTAATTTTTTGTTGTTGTTGCTGAAATTCCAGTATAATATCTCGCAGGTTGTGATATTAATGTGACAAATGTTCTAAAGTTTGAGAAATATAAAAATATTAGCATGATGTTTTGTGCAAAACCCAATGAGGATGTGATTCTCGATTTGAAATTTCTCACTACAGCGTCTAGCCACGTCCCTTTACCTATTTCTGGCATTTTGCGACGTAGGCACCTGCTGCAGGACTGAGGAGGTAACAGCTTGTTTCCTGACATCAGCTTTCCTATGACAGTGACTGAACTCGGCAGATGCTCACACAATGACCTCTGACGACAAACTGGCAACAAAGAAACTTTAGGAAAATAAAGACTGATTTAAATAACAAATCAAACGTGGGTGTGTGATCTGGTGTGAATACAAACAGTAGGTGCAGAATGCAAAATTATTCAGGAAGTCGAGTCAGTACTAGCTGAACATAAAACTGAAACTGCACAAAAATGAGAGCTGGAAGGTGTCACAGTTTGGGTTTTATCCGTGTTTGTGTCTCGATTATTTCCTCATTATCTTTGGCAATTATGCTGCATTTAAGTGGTATTTCGCACTGGAAAAGTCCGACTTCCCAGTTGGAAAAAACAACTGAGTCATCCTTCAAAGTCATATTTCCCACTGGGAGACTGGGAGCAACTCCAACTACCCACAATTACGGCTTGTAAGGCTGACTTTGTGTTTCAGTTTGGCCGCTCTTGGTGAAAACATGATTATTTTACAAGACACACACCTAAGAGTGCTTCTCTGTTACATGTAGCGCCGTTAACTATAAACCAATCACATCAAAAGTGGTGTTTGCTCATGGAAAATAAACTTTAACATTTTTAGAAGAGATAATCCGAATACCATATAAGGGTGTCGACATGCAAAATTCTGATTTTTTTTAATTAAAACTCTTCGGTTGTGACGTCAAACCTGGCTCTGTGTTCTAACTTGGACTCAGCGTTATGTAATCTGCCTCTTCCCTTCTCTATAATTAATTCCTGCTGTTGTTTTAGCCACATATGTGAATATATGTCTCACCTGAGTCGTGATTATTACATCAACCCCTGATTCTAATCATGCCCTTTTGTGTGTTCCTAGTTCTCTGTAAGTATTGTTGGACTCCTCTGTCACTTATTTGAATCTAATGTCTGCCCAATGCTCTGTTTCCCTTTGGGTTCTCCTCAAAATGATCAAATCATTACCAAGAAACTACTGAAAAAAATAAACACCACTAATACGTCACACGGTTACGATCTGTCTTACTTACGCCTGCACACGAATTGAATTTACTAGACCACATTTTATAAACACTAAACTCTTGTATTGTACTGAAAACAAACCTGTCATTCATATGCACCATGTATCTGCAATCACCTCCACAATTATTGACACTCCTGTGAGGACATGTGCAACAACCTTAAGATAAATGTACTATGTCTTATTTCCCTTACTGTTGTCCATTCTGTGGTAACAGCATGAGGGTAAACCTTCTGCTAAAGTCTCGCTCAGGACAGCTTCACGTGTTGTAAATCTTGTAATATTACTCTGATGGTAGATATGGGAGAGTTTAGATTAACCCCTATAAATACTGGACTCTTGGCTAGTTAAAGTTGGTCTGTCCTTGACTTTATTTAGGACAGGAAATCATGTCCACTAAAATTGGACTATCCAAATATAGCCTAAACAAAAACATTGAAAGTCAGGCTTGGAAGCTCATTTGATTGAACACAAGCTTCTCATTCAGAGACAAATAAATGTCATTATGTAAACGGCCTTTCTCAGTTTTATTGGTAAACAAAAAATCTGGGGAAAAAAATTGATTAATGAACTAGTAGACAGTTTAATCATTGTCCAAAAATAAAAAGCTAGTACTTAGCATTTTTTTATTCTAAGAATCTACCACTGCTGAAAAAAAAAGCAAGCATTTATTTTATGGCTTTTTGTAGGTACTTAATGCTAATAAATGGGATATTATTTTATTAAAACATGTTATACATACATTTAATTGTGCAAGTCTATTACTAAATTGTGTTATAAAAAGTTGGTTTCTTACAAGTTTGTGAATGACTTTTTAGACCTTATTTTTTAAAAAAGGGAGAAAAAAACATACCAGGGAAAATGAATTAAGGTATTACAACCAAAAGGTCAATGTTGTCTTGCCTTTGATTAGAATCTTTAGGTGGAAAGGATCTGGAGCTTGTATTACCTGCTTCAAATACTCAATATAAAAATACAGTCTGTTTTAATTGCCAGTTTTTTCCACAAAATGAAACAAATCACTTTTGTTTGGGAAAAGGAAGTTCCATTGTTTTCTCTCAGCTGCTGCCTGAAAAGTTTTCTACTGCTTCTGTCACTTAATCTGACAGTTTGTTTGCAGCATAGTTTGGTTCTTCTCAGGCTTGCAGGGTTTTATTATTTATTGCAGTGAAGTTAATGTAAATCTGTTTAAGTCCTGTTACACTTTGCAGACCCTGCAGCCTGTTGGAGTGGGAACAGTGTACTGCGGGTCTGAAGGGCCAGAAGGTTTTCCTCTGGGGGGAGGAGAGTCAGTCCAGGAGGAGAGATAAAAAAGGAGATTTGTTTTAACAAAGACTCTTGGTGGATTTTTTTTCCCACACAGCCACTGGGCTCTCTCAAAATACTAGATACCCATGCATTAATTACAATGTTTTTATCTTTATTAGCCTTTATAGATGTATATCCCATGTACTTATACATGTAAATATGTCCAGATATTATCAGTGTCTCTCCTAAGGCAGTGTCAGATTCTACGAGGTTTAATTGTTTTTCTTGGAAAGGCATGAGCCGCTAAATTGGAGATGTTTGTTTTGCAGATCTCAGCTTCCTGCTCACTTAAGCAGGGTAAACATTAGTGTCTGTGATCTCAGACTCTGTGTTTTTCTGCTCTGATTTTTTTTCTTTCCCATAAAGATTATTCCATATGTCTGCATGGTTCCTCGCTCCTTTTATCCACAGTCTGGTGGAGGGTGCAGTCTTCCTTTTGTTGTTTCATTGCCTCGTCATGCTCTGTCATTGGTTGTTTCATGCATTTGATGGTACGCTTCACTTTGCTTTGTTTTGGTCTTCTTGTTTCTCCGACCCTCTGATTGTGAGTCAAGATCCCTTCTGCTGCATTTTGCTATGTGAAGAAGGTTTGAGTTTCATCACTGTTGGTCTTCCACTCATTGTGGCGTCCTTGATTGTCTGTAAGTTTTTGGCTTGTGGTTTCGACGGTGCGCTGTGTCAGGGATGCATCACACCCACACAGGCCCCAGAAAATTCCCAGCGCCGGAAGTCAGATCCCTCCAGCTGCAGCCTGTGAGGAGTTTGCTTTTGCTTTTGTTATGGATTACACCACCTCCCCTGACCCCAGACCCCCACTTCTTCCAAGTGCAAGCATTCCCCTCTTGGGATGCACTAATTCACACAATTGGCTACAAATGTTCTTTGGACAAAGGTTCCCACCTTATCGAGCGCCGCTTTATCACTGCCAGATGTTTAAGTAAAACATAGCAGCCTCACTATATATGTGTCTAATCCCAGGAGCAGGTTTAGCCGCATCCTGAGGCAGAGCGTGGGCCGCGGGCCTCCCGCTGAGGTCGACATCAGCGATCTTTTCTCGTTAGCTGGTGACACTTTGAGTGTAGAGAGTTTGTTTACGATAAACCGCCAAATTCCCAGTATCTGTGGGAAAATTCATGTGGAGGGATAGAAGTGTGTCCCTTCTGGTGATTGCTGTGCCATCGCTGGAGTAAACACAGTTTGTTTTCCCTCAGACCTCCACGATAACAGCGGGAATGCGGTGGCTCAATCCAAAGACCTAAACGACAACAATAAACATCTGGCTCGGAGACATGCTTTGCAGATACTTTACGAGATCTCATATTAAGATGATTTGACGTGACCCTGCTTTATTTGCGGACACTGTGGACATTCCTTACTGTAAATGACTCTGTTGTTGTGGTTCAGCCAGAAAGCATCCTCGAGGTTAAGAGATCAAACAGCTTTCAAGCATTTTTTTTATAGAAGTCATTTCATGCTGCTTGACTTCTATGCACATTTTCCCCCCTGTTTATGTCATTAAGCTCCAAAATCTTTTAAGATTGCTTCTCTGACTGGTTCTTTGAAAGACTACAAAAGTCTGCACATTTAGGCTAAATATGGATTTTTTTTCTCCACTATTTAATCTCAGATGCACATCACTTGGCAAAAGTATATATTTTTTCTTGAACATGTTCAGATTTTGTCACTCTGTAATCTGGACTCTGTATTACATTAATTTAATTAAATAAACCCACGCAAAGTTGTGCAGTGATTGTGATACGTGTTTTTTAAATGATTAAACATCCCATCTGCACTGTGCTACAAGGGGCCACAGCAAACAGGCCTTTGGTCAAATCTCTTCAGAACTGAATGCTTTGACCTTCATTCAAAACTCTGTGTGTGAAAGAAAGCTAAACTACACATCACCCTGAACACACCGTCCCCATGGTGGACAGTGGTTGATGTGTTTCTACAGTAGGAACAAGGAAGTCAGTCAGAGTTGATGGGAAAATTGGAGATAAAATAATTTAAATCCTATGGGAAAGCACTGCTAAAGGCTGCAAAAAGACTTAAGACTTTCACCTTTCAGGAAAATAACAAATTTTATTCAGTTGGTGGAAATGCGTTTTTGTTTGTTTGTTTATTTTTTACTTATTTCTTTTAATGGTCTGATACAACAAATTGAAAAATGTTCAAACCTGTTCTTACCTGAGACTGTTTGTTCATCTTTTAGCTTTATTGTAAAGGGTTTGGTAACTTCTGGTTCAGGTCAAATGATGCTCATGTGTCAGAATGGCCCAGTCAAAGTTCAGACATAAATCCAGTTGTGAATCTGTGGCAAAACATTCATAATCAGAATTATGTGGTGCTTTTTGTTGCTCTGTCACATAAAATAACAACTAAAAAATGTTGTGGATTGAATGTGACAAAATTAGAAAGTCAACACTTTTGCAAGAAGCTGTACAGGCATAAACTCTAAAACTCCAACTGTAAGAGTTTTGCTTATTTTGTCAAACTGTTTCCATTTTAAATATGATTTGGTAGCCTTGACCATGCCAAGCAACACTTGCCTTTGGCGTCGCTTGGCTGTTGTCGTTCAGAGCCCCCGTCACTGACAGTGAGGTTAGGGGCTTTATTTTGAGAGCTGACGAACAGCTTCCTCACGGCATGGACCCTTGCAGCTTGCTGCTGCTGGGCCCCCTGGGACAAAGTGACCCCTCCACTCTTGCCGTCATCACCAGCAGGGTCCCATGTGTATCGGCGGTCCTGGGAAAGTTTTAGATTAATGCTGTGGGAACATGAACTGTACAGAGACAGCAGCGACAAAAACAGAAAAAGGAGGGAAGGTCTCTGTGTGTGTTTGGCATAAGAGTACGTCCGTGTTGCAATCTAATGCATGTCCATATGTTAAGTATTATTTGGTGCCAATGAGAATGTAGAAGTTTGTACGTTTCTGCTCATTATCCATCCGCCTTTCCTTCACCTCATTTTATTAGAACCAGGAGGCGGGGGAGGAAATGGACCAGCCGTGTTTTTTGGAACTGTTCAAGCGCTTTGAGCTTTTCGCTTTGGGAACGGAAGTGCCAGAGGCTGTTAATTTAGGGAGACAAACGTGTATCTGGTTTGAGTAACAGACTGACTTTAGGCTTATTTCTGTCTGCCAAACGGTTAGGGACATTTCATCTGTTTTATACCTGAAAGCATATCTATGAAAAACCTCTGAAACACTTATCAATTAAACAGCTGAGAAAATGTCAAAACATGCTGTTTTTTTACATAATGGATGAAAATAGCACAGTCTTAAAATAGAGGTTGTAAAATCTTTGTGCAACATGAAGCAAAAAAAAAAAAAGAAATTGAAAGATTTCACAATTTCTTTTCCCTTTTTCTCTTCCTCCTCCACCAACGCTCTTCCCAAGGCTCACTCTTCCGCCCCCTTTTTCTTTCCCACCCTCTTGCGTACAGGCCTGTGATCCATCCTTAACTGTTTCCAGACGTGTGCGTGCAGCCGGCCTTATCCCCCATCCCAAACATAACAACAAACCACCCCTCCACACCCTCACCCGCCTTATCCTCTGGCCTTCTCAGCTGTGTGATGTTCAAGGTCCTCAGCAGTAATAAGTCATTTCAGTTCATCTGGGATGCTGCATCTGCATCCGCGTACAACACAATATCCCAAGCCAGTTCGCTTCTGTCAGACGCGTATGTGAATGTCCTCATTTTCACTTTGGTTTGCACCAAAACCAATTAATGGCTCAGCATGACCCCAGAATAACTTGGACATAGCATTGTTGCCAGTTAGCCGGCTGCAGATACGCACACACTGACCGGTTTGTGAGGGTGCAGAATGTTGGCGAACCGGGAACAAAAGGAGACGCACATTGTCGCTCTGTCCTGGTGCAGCGAGGCATCAAATACCTCCAGATTGGCTCAAGAGCCAAGAAAGAAAACAGCTTCATGATGCATCACATACTTTCTTTTTATTTTGCTTTTAAGCTTTACAAGTTCTGACAAACATTTTGTCACTTAATTTGAGTCTAGAGAAGCATATGTCAAGCTGCCATGATTAAAAAGTTGTTTTGTCACGTTTGTGAAGCTGTGTGTAATCATTAATGTGACAGAAACTGGGGGGGGGGGGTTTCTGTTACCTTGCTCAATTTGACAGATTTTTGTTAAAGATTACGTTCCAAAATAGGCCCACTGCTGTTCTGAAAACAATCAGCAACTTTAGATAAAACATGTTCTTTTAATTAATATTCAAGAATTAAGTGCAACATTTGATGCAGCCTTGGTGATCCTTCCTCTGAGAAATATGATATCTTCCTTGGAGTTGCCCAGCTTTGCTCTTTTACTCTGTGCTTGTATAGCACATTATTAAATCCAGAGGATCCCAAAAGACTTCACACTGCAATCAGTCATTCGGCAATTCTGGTTCATGTACAATAATGTAATATAAATCAGTGTTGTACAGTAACGAAGTAAAAATACTTCACTACTTTACTTAAGTATATTTTTGAGTATTTCATACTTTCCTCGAGTATGAAAATTTTTGATAACTTTCACTTTTACTTCACTATATTTCTGAATTTAATTGCATACTTTTACTCCGATACATTTTCAATGTGTGGTTTAGTTACTCGTTACAAAAAAGTGAGAGAGAAACGCTGGTGTTTTGACCCACCTACTGATTGGCTGCTACAAAGTTGGTCACGAATAGAGCCCCATACAACACAAATGGAGCCCCATACTCCATTTGCAACTGAACCAGAAGCTGGTTCAGTTGTAAAGCAGGTTAAATTAACATT